>JBAMIB010000104.1:6238139-6252306 GCA_037177415.1 Kaempferia rotunda | reverse complement strand
ACTATAAGTCCTGCAAGACTTAATCAACATGTCAAATACAAATGAAACCTAACTTAAACCCATTTTGACACACACATCAAAAACATGATTGCATCAACAACCACGAGTTTAGGTGATCGGATATTCACCCACCTTCGGCTGGCGTAAAGGTCCCAACACTCGGAAGTGGATAAATCCTTATCCGTGGACAGTTGAAGAACCGTTGTTGACGGGGATAATGACATCCACTTGCGGGTGCCCGGACCAGGTTCGAGCGTCCAGAATTGTCATGTCAGCTTTTCAGATAGAATCAACCAAAAGCTATAAATAGGATCCTGGTTCAGCTAGCTTCGAATAACAAACTCTGTATTTCAATTCCAACTTCTGTTTTCACCATTCAAACTTCATTTTCGTGTACAAGGCTTCTCCACCTCCAACAATTCATTCAAGAAGGAGATCGTCATAATGCGCTTCATTTTCTTTGGATTAACAACCTCTTCGGTTGTAACCAAGTAAATATGTTTGTCTAGTACTATCTTTATTTCTATTAATTTTTTGAATTTGTAACTATTTCAGAGCAATTCACCCCCTTTTGCCAGCCACAGTGGACCAACAAGAAGGACAGGGTCTAACCCACCCAACCCTATATATTCATCCCCAAAGACTCAAAGTTTGATTAAGTACAGGTCCACTACAATGACTCTTGTCTCAGCTCCCGGTCTCAACATCCCCTCTGGTTCAATATCCTAGAGCCTTGACTCCATCTTAGTCTCGGCTTCAACTATCGACTCCCTTTCAGTCTTGGCCTCAATAGTCGTCATCCTCTCATCTCAGTCTCAGGTCTTGACATTATCTCAATCTTGGATCCTGGCATCTTCTCGGTTTCAATTTCAACTACCAACTCCCTCTTAGTCTCAACAGCCGTCATCCTCTCATCTCAGACTTGGTTACCGACATCATCTCAATCTTGGATCTTGATATCATCTTATTTCGATTTCAACTGCCCACTCCCCTTCAGTCTCGGCCTCAACAACTAGTATACTTCTATCTCAGTCTCAATGAATGACTCTTACTTCGACTACTTATGCATCTCAGCCTCAGTGATTGACCGAGACTCATTCTTCATCTCAGTCTTAGCGATCAGTCTCGGCATAGTCACCGACACTCCCCCGTGCTTAGTCGTGGGTCCTGACTCCTACTTTTAATGACACTCCAAAATAGCCTCATTTCCTCATCCTCTTATCTAGTTCATACCTCAAGTGACTTGCTTAAAGTACATAAAGGACAAGGGAACCTCCTCATAATTAAATATCATTCCTTCGCAAATATTGCAGGATGAATGAAGAGGTAGTTTCTAGGTTGTCAAAATAGGTCTCTTAGATGTTGTCTTTCAAACACGTGGCATATTGTGAATGGAAAGGCAACTGACGGCTATCGAATCTGGTTTCCTCGTTAGCTCATACAAACATGACACTATGATTGATGTGGATATGCTCTCCTGACAACTATATAAATACTCATGAAGGTAATGATAAGAGATTTTGATCTCCAATTCTAAACTCCCCGCTAGATCCTCTCCATCGATCTTCTTCTCGTATATCATCTCAAGAAACCCTAACTTGAGCGTCGGAATGGCCTCAGAATCAATCCTTCGCCAGTCTAACCCTCTTTTTTAGTGCTTCTCAAATTATTTTATCCTCTGGACCGAGGACCTCCGAGTAGAAGCATTTGTCAACTCGTTCATTGACTAGTGGCTTAACTATCCTTAGTATTTGGCCAGAACATATATAATTAATGATACAAAAAAAATTCACTAGACATTAGTGTAATGTCCTCATTTTTTTTCTCTCTTTGTTGCCGGCCCTTTTGTTTTAATAAAACAAAGCAAACTATTCTTTTAATGTGTGATCATAATTTATTGTGAATAATTAATGACACAAGGAAATTAACTTAGGGATGAGGAACATCATGCATGGGCGTCTACCTACTTCAATGCATGGTATACCTACTTCAATGGTTATCCTAAGCATAAATGCATCATTGCCACAACTAGTGATCAATAACTAGTTATGAACTCGTGTCTTACAGCTTTAGAAATCGTGAAGAAGAAGAAGGAGAAACCTAAGGCTGACGCAGCTTTAACTCCTTTTACTTTCAATCTTGAGAAGCTTAGCTCCCTTTTCTTTTCTGGCTAATGATGTCTCTAACTTTTCATGAGTGAATTACAAGAGAGATCGTTAAAATGAATACAAGAGCAGTCTTTACAGGTCTTGGGATGAATTAAAAAAGCCACAAAGAAAAGACTATATCTTCATCACGTTCTTCTCATCCAGTCTTAAGTCAGCCTGCACATTTTTTTCTTTTAGTTTCTACTTTACGCTCTGTACTAGTTATTAGTAATATCACACAAATATTTATAAGAAAAACTATGCATATCAGCAACTTTCACGACATGTTTCGGGTATGAATATAATCCACAGATAACAAAGAGCCAGAGATGAACTCAAAGACATATTCCAGTTGCTACTCATTCAGTTTATAGCCCACTTGAGGAGTTGATCACTTAATAAGCATGCATAACATCAATTTCTATAACGCAGAACATAGTCGTCTGAAGAGATGGGTAGAGATCTTTCAGATAGATTGGAATAAAGAAAATTAAAAGGCAACACAATGAGTCAATGAGTGATGTGTTCATGCATCTCAATGCATATTGGAAAGGGATGTATCAGAGCTCTGGTGCCGTCTTATTTAACAAAAATTAAGCAAAGCCAAGAAAATTGTGCAGCAAGGGGGATGAGCATGTGGTTACCCTGCACCATCACCTTTTTCCTTGATGGAGATGTAAAGACAAAAGAACAGAATCATCATGAGCGATTGTGCTGGCAACTTTGTCTCACTTAGGTCTGAGGGTTTGGTGCCTGCCTAATTAAGCAAAGGATTAATTAAAAATAAAAGTGAAAATATGGGTCCCATATATATTTCATCTTCTTTAGCTGATTCTTGATACGATTTGATCCAGATGGAAAAAAAAACTATTAAATGAATAATTATTCATCTACTTCAACTATTATCTCTCTTCCAAATCTTTTGTATTTATATTTTTGTCTTTTGGAAGAGTAAATGTAACACCCTTTTTCTTTTCTCAATCCCTCATTTAATGATTCAATGCCATCAATTCAGCTCCCAATGTTGCCTTACCCTTTATTTTCTAACTTTCAGTGACTCAAATCAAGGTTGTTTATTTCGGAATAGGAAAGGTGCATTTTTGATGTTCTTCTTACCAAACATATAGTTTGCAAAGATCTCGAACTAAATCGGATTAAAGAGAGTAAAAACAAAGCACTTCTACATTTATAATTCTTTGGACAATTATAAAAAGTATAAACCCATTAGTTTTTTTGTTTAGTTTCTCATTTCCATGGTTGATTGATTTCTAGAAAAACAAATAAACAGAAAAAAAAACTCACTTGTGGCCAAACATAATTGTTCGGTTGTCGAGTAAAAATTAAGTTAAATTGAATTAACCTATCGAATTGATCAAATTTAAAATTTTAGTTAAGTTATTTAAGATTTTTTTTAAAATATCGATTAGTTCAGTTGTGTCTTGGTTTTAAAATTTTTAATTTGGTTAAACTAAGTAAATTATTTTTTTTTTCATTCTCCTTTTACAATTATTTTTTTCTGTGAGGGATTTGGATTAAGGATAGTATCCAACTTGTGATTTTACATTGATCTTCAATTATACATATTCTTAAAGTTGTCATTAGCTAGCAATGATAAACAATCACACATTCTTAAATGTTGAAAGTTTGGTTAAGTCAATTAAAATCGGATTAATTGATATTTTATTAGTTCGTTTGTTCAATCTTTATTGGAAAGTTCAGTTAGTTAAAAAATTTGATTTGTTCTGTTTTAATTAAATCTATTCGATCGATTCGATTTTACTATAGTTTAGCAGAACATAATTCCTTTCAATTTAGTGACAAGACATACCAATATAAATATATCAACTCCTAAATTAAGTAACATTTAGCATAATCATGCAACTGTCTGATGAATTTTCATCGGGGTTAGCAATCGGTTAATAACCGAATCGATCAAACCATTTAAATTGAAATCGAACAATTTTTTAACCTAATTGAACCGGTCAAAATTTCATAAAAACCCTGGGAAAAAAATTTCTTTCTTATTCTCATCCTTAAGTAGGAGGAAGAAAAGGTGCTGTTATAGAATTTGTCATGCCCTTGATGAAGAAAAGGTGCTGTTATAGAATTTTTCATGCCCTAAGGACTTCTACGGTTGGATGTGACAACCACCGTAGAAGACTACACATACCTTATGAAGCACTATGTCATTCAGGAGATAAAATTTTAAGTTCAATTCATTTTTTTCTCTGCCTTAGCAATCAAATAGCTCTGACAAAAATATGAATTACATCCAATTCAGAAAGGTCTAATCGTGTTGTTCATGCGTATAAGAAACATAAATGATTTTATTGTTTCCAGATGCATTTGAGTATGTTTCTCATTACATTTTTACTTCTATTAACTAGTGTAATAGTCACGTTTTGTGGATAAGTACCTGAAAATAAAAATTATTGAGTTGGGCACTGTTAATCATTGACCAAATTGCCATTATTGTTGATGTTTAGATGGAAGACTTTTGTATAATAAAGTTTTTTTGATATATTTTTTCAAAATCAATTATAGGGTTAATAATCGAACTCATCGATTTAAATTGAAATTGAATCAACCAATTTTTTTTTTAAATTAACAGAACCGATTAAATTTTTAGAAAAAATAAAAAAAATCAAACCCATAAAATATCAATTAAACTGGTGGAAAATAAAAAAAAACTCAAATTTTAGATTAAATCGGGAGGGCAGAAATTATGGAATTAGAGATTTTAACTTCCAATTCAGATTCAGAATTCAATTTAATCAGTTTAATCAAATTCAGATTTTAAAATATGAGATCAAATCAACAGAAATAACTAATATCTATTTTTTTAAAAAAACAGAATGTTCAAATTAATGGACGGACTTTTAATTTCGATCTTTTAATCCAATTCAATCACCTTTTATTCGTCCCTTTATTTCCATGCACATTGACGATGTTATTTCCTTCCCTAAGCTACGTGAAACATTAAAGCAAATTACTGTTACACATCTGTTCTTATGAAAATATTACCTTAATTTTCATTACAGACAACTTAAGCACTATAAATTAGGATTTATAATTATAGATGGTTCACTCCCAGAAGTACGTGAAGTAATGTGTTATGCATCGCATTTATCAAACAAAAACATATTAAATGCAAATATAGTAAACTCGCATGAATATAAAATTTAAGCTTAATTATAAATAAGTTTAGATTGAAAATAAGTGGAAAATTAAAACAAATATCTTTAAATAACAATCAGATTAAACAACTAATTAAATAAGAAGACGGCTAGCTGCTTCTGATCTCAAGAAGAAGTACTAGTACTCGAACTCATATTACCGTCAAAATTGCCAGTCTCGTCCAATATTTCTTCCGACGAAGAGATCTCCGGTGGGAGGTTTATGTTAACCGGGATCAGGTTTAAGTCGAGGGACAGTAACTTTTTCTTTCTCTTCTTCCTCTTCCTCCTCCCCTGCAGCCTCGTCTCCGTCGAGGGACCCGTCGTATAAGTTGGCGGTACGGGCGGTGGACGGGGAACCACCGCCGCCGCCGTCGATGGTCGCGCTTGTTCAGTGAAAAGGGACGACAGCACGCTATTCGCGTCCGATAGCGCCGCCTCCGCCTCGGCGCTTCTGATCGCTCTCTTCTTCCTCGCCTTTCTGCTGCTCGGCTGGCCGTACTCTCTCTCCTCCTTGGCCATCTCGTAGCACCCCTGCTGGCCCTTGTGGCTCGCGCGGTGGCCTCCGAGGGACTGCCGGGTGAGGAACACCTGGCCGCAGCGGTCGCAGATGAACAGCCGCTTCCGGTCCGCTTCCCGCTCGTTCGCCGCCAGCGCAGCTCCCCACCGGCGGAGCTTCGCCGGATGGCACCTCATGTGGCCGTGCAGAGACATGATGGAGGGGAACACCTTGAAGCAGGTGGCGCACTGCTGCGGCCCCGCTGGAACTTGTTCGCTCAACCGCCGCCGCCGGCCGGAAGGAGGAGAAACCGCCTCGGCGTGCTCTGCTGCGGGCACTGCCTCGACGCCCTCCTGCTCCAACTTCTCCTCTTCCTCTTCTTCTCCGGGAAGGACGGGGTTGGCGTCGAGGCCGTGGGAGGGGTCGAGGGGGAGCCTTCGGCGCGAGGGGTCATCTCCTCCGTCGCCGCTGGACCCGGCGGCGTACAAGCTGCCAGAGCTCGGAATGGAGGGGGGAAGAGGGGCGGCGGCGGCGGCTGCGCTCATCGTCGAGTGCTGGGTGGTGGAGTATCGGAGTATGAAGATGACCAGAGGAGGAGGAGGAGGAGGAGGAGGAGATCAGAGAAGTATAAAAAGGAGGTGAGAGTGTGCGTCCCTTGGCGAAGCGGCGATCGATCGACGGTTGCCGGTCGGAGACACGACGGTTGCATGGACGCGGGAAGCTAAAGATCCGCGCGCGTCGCCTTCAAATACTTGCACCCACAAACGCTACTGTCAGATAGATCTCCAAAACGCGTGGATTTGTTTATAGATTTTCTTAGCATTTTTACCAAAATAAGAAAGAATCTGAGAATCGGAAATGATTAAATGGCTTTCTATTAAAAGTAAGGGGTCAACTGATTTATAAATCATTTAGTACCATAAAAACTCGCCCTTTTAAATTTTTAAGACATTCTAACTCGAATATATAAGCCATTACTTTAAATTCTGACACAAACAAATTGTATTTTTTTTTAAATTACAATAATTTATTTAGAATTTTATAACTTTTTAATATTTGAGATATCCAAACTTATTGGGATAAAAAATTATTAGTGGAGTAAGATTTAATTTGAGAGAATTTTATGCAAATGATCATTTTGGACAGTCAAAATAAGTCTGTTGGCAGTTTTGGGCACAACTTTTCAAAGAAAAAAAAAAAATAATTAAGGAATAAATTTTTTTATGTTAATTCTATAGCAAATTGAGATGATAATTCAGTAGCAAATTGATAATTTTCTTGTACTGTAAAACCCGATTGTAGCAAACTGCAAGTGATTAATTAATAATTAATGCATGACAAAGCTCTTTGATAAAAATATTTCATAAACGGCCTTAACAAAGAAGCATCAATAAAAATTGGACCTTTTAGTTAATTCTAATCATTATTTTTCCTCTTGGTTTTTCATAAGTAAATGGTAATTGCCAAATAAGTTTCCATTTAAAGTCGTTGCATTTAAAAAAAAAAGAAGATTTATTGTTCAGATTATTACTACAAATTAACATAAGTTGACTTGCTACTACAGCAGCAATACAGCATTTCATGATTAAAATTGCATATCGACAGCTCACAAGTTCATCATACACCCGTAAATAAGATACAATTTCATTCAGTACACAATCCAATAGACATTTTAGTTGCTGTCTCGGATCGAAACAATAATACATCTCGAATATAAACATAATAACACAATTGCAGCAGCTACTCGTAGGACACTGAGAATCAAAATTCGAGACAAATAAAAGGAAAACATCGCGGTGAGTTGAGCGTATACCTGCCTTCAACTCTGCGTATCTTCCACTTACCGCCGTGTTAATTTCCTACATAACTTATCATTCTATTCTCATCTCCCAAAACCGGATTGCAAGGGTGAGTTGGAAACGTTATTTTAATCCTGTTGTGAAGCTTTGCCTAGAACATTAAGAACTTTCATGCGTTGCAACTCCTTGCCTGTGAAAGAAAGCAGTGTTCTGAATACTGTGGTTTTAGATATTTTCATACAAGACAAGCAAGGATACATTACCTTCATCCAACAAGAGTTGTATTGCTCTTTTCTCTAACTCCACAGCATGCTTGCTTCTAGCAGCAGCAGACAGCGATCTAAGCACTGAAATTTACCGAAGATGTAAGAGCTCTCCTCCAGTCTATTAGCCTGACTGACTAATTATAAAACCTCAAAATTGACTTACTGTTAACATAATCTTCTTGGCCGGATTGATCACAGATCTCCAAGTACTTCTGCAGTTGAAGGAACCTTTCTTTCCAATTTTGAGTATTTACTCTAACTGAATCTGTAGCTACAGGGGGTTTACCATTTGAGTCAGTTGGTTCTTGGGTTACCAAGTCATCACTGCTCTTTTCTTCGTGGCAAATATCTGATGGTCCATCAGGTGAGGTGATCAAAGGGTGAGATGGAGAAGGCACATTTGCTTCAAATGAATTGATCTTTGATTCCTGGGCTTGATTCAGATCTAAATTTGCTGCTGCGCTAACAGCGCCATTAGACTTCCTTGACTCAGGAGATTCAATTTTATTTGCAATGCCTGTCTTGGCCTGTTCTGTTTCAAGCTTTCTACGAACATACACAAGATTTCCATGTGGACCAACTTTACCTGGTGTCTGACAGCTGGTAGGAGTTACAGGGCAATCTGATTGCTTCCTCTTGGATCCAGTTAACCTCACAGTTTCAGGAGTATCTACCTTAACAGAGTTTGAGTCAAATTCTTTTTCTTTGGGAATGGGGGAGTTCATCGGTAGCTTGTTGATAATATTCCCAGATTCTTTTGGCAATTCTCTCAGAGCAACTTTCTTAACTGAAACAGTGTCCTTTTGTTCCCCAGCTGGCATCATACTCCTATCACTCAATTATCTGTGTTTGATGAACTTATATCTAGTCATCAATCACTTTGTGAAGTTTGGAAAAGACAGCAAAGGTTAAGCTGAAAAACAAGAAGCATAAGAAATAATGGATGATGGATGATTTGATTAAGTATGCAACAGTGAGTACCCATAGCCAAAATTAAGCACATAACGGACACAGACTCAATCTGTAAACATAAAAGAGGTAAAAATAAATGCATGAATAACTTGATAATAGTGTATGTATAGATCACATCTTACGTCCTGACGAAGAAAGAATAACTGTTGAATAGATATATTGTATTGGACAACTTTCTCTGCTAGAACTAATGCTGGATTTTGGTCCACCTCGTAATTTTTAAGCATTTAGTTTGGTCTCTATAAAAAAAATGGCATCAAGGAGAACTTAGCTAGTTCCCATGATTTGAAATCTCATATTGTACCGGGCGAAATAGTTAAAACGTATCATTATGATAAATTACCGAAACTTAATAGTATTCGACACTGAGACAATGTCTCTCGTATCAATCATGTTGACGAGTTTCATTTCATGTTAACACTCGATACCCCTTGGCATGCTAAAATTGGGATGATGTTTTTATTATTTATTGTTCTCCACACAAAATAATGTCAAAATTGTAGTCATCTTATCATTTTTTTTTTCATCATCTCTTTTTTCCTTCCACCTCCAATTTACCATCAATACCATACATCAAAACATTAGCATGATACCAAAACAATATCATTTCAGTAAAAAACTGAAATACCAGCATAGCTTGAGATATCAAGCCTTGCATGAGCAACTTTAAGTCCATGTCAAACACTAATTTCAAATTATTTATAGTCAATGCTGAACTACGAGCATAAATTTAGAATAAGAGAATAATAAAACATCTATAATAGATGAATGCAAAAAATCATAAGACATCGGCAAATGTTTCAATATCCATACCATGATAGTTGTTCAAGAGTATTGCATATTAAACAAGAACGATTCTCACAAAACTACCTTGCAATATCTCTTAGTTATCATTCAATAAATTTGTCAAATTCATCAAGTACATAAGCATTATAAAGGCACTTGATTTCCTTCTTATTCTTATCTACTTGTTGCACTTTTGAACATTCATATCAGTCATTGTTGCAAGCTAGAATGAAATAAAGCAGCACTTTACCTTGGCCCAATATTCTACTTTTATTCTAAAGCCTCGAGCCAAAATTCAAAAGATGTTTCATTCGTATCACTTTTTTTTCCCCCATTTTCAAGCGTGTGCAACTCAATGCACATTCTAGCATGCAAAACCAATAAATGCACCTTTGTGGTACATTGAACATAACATGTTTTTCCCTTCTTATTGCAATTATCCTGCCAGTTCAACAGCTGAACAATGCATTACACAATCTAGCATTCAAGACAAATTATAGTACGCCCTCCTCCACTATTCAACTGTGTATAAGTTCACTCCAATTTGGATAATCACCACTAAAGAAAAAGACTGCAAGATGACTTTATAACCACCAAAACAACAATGTATATCCTAGCACTAGTTTACCATTGTGCACCTAATCATTAATCCTATAACCAATCATGTAAACCAACATAGGAACCATCAAAGAAAGCTCAGCTGTAGCAATGTTTTATTGATATTTGATAAAAGATTCCACTTTTCACAAAGCTATAGAATGCCTATGAAAAAACAAATCAACTGAACTGAAAGTATAACAACAACCACAAATTGGCACGAAAGTATCAAGCAAAATCATAGTTACCATAAACAAATAGCATCTGCCTTAAACAAAAAAGGTAACAATATAATCTCCAAATCGAAGAAGGAGCCATCAAAATCAAAATGTCCCTGGTATAATTGATCAAAAGAAAGATCCCTAGAAAGTAATCCACCAAATGAAATCAAGCTCGGTAAATCGAATTGATCCTGCACACGAACAAACAGAATACCAGCAGGAGGCGTCACAGTTATCCGCTAAAAATTAGCCCTTATCTCAAGGGTAAAAGGTGGGGCAGGTCCAACTGAGGAATGCGAGTATTGGCTACCAAAATTACCATCGAATACACTCGGCATATTCAATACAAGACACTATCCAGAAAAAAAAAATGATTTTGCAAAATGATAACGAACATTAACGCTCGAACATTATGGTATCCCAACCGAGCACAGAATCGTTCTCACACTCGCGGAAAAACGTATATAACAAAGGTTTAAACTGAAACTAAAATGAGATTATGATAAAGGACTACGAACCTTAACCTAGGAAGCAATGCGGATGAACGAAAGCTGCAAGGAATCGAGCACGGGAGAGGAAGAGGGAGAGGAAGGGGAACATTGGACTCGGAATATGAGACAAAATGGGAGAGGGAAAAGGAGTTAGGGTTAGACGATTTTCTCGGGCAACGGAACACCGAGCGTGCGAACGCTTGTACTAAATGTTTTATGCGAGTGTACAATCCACCGTAGAAAGTAATAATAAGAAAAATGAGAGACGATTGATAATGGATTTCCATAGAATTAGGATTCGGAAGAAGTAAATCAATATAAATATAAATCCAGTAGTAAATTTAACCTAGTTTTATAATTTTATTTTTCCTTTATAATTTTGTGAATGAGTTATATTAACTAAAGAGTGTAACTCTTTTATCTTTAATAAATTTCGACCATCAATACTTCAATAATGAAAATAAATTAAGTTTTTGTTGAGATAAATTTTTAACAGGTATAAAATATACTTGTAACTCTTTTTATCTTTAAAAAATTTTGACCATCAATACTTAAACAATGAAAATAAATCAAGCTTTTTATAAAAGAATTTCTGTTGATGGTTCTAAACACTCATTTAAATTTACAAGTAGACAACATGAGCCAAACTTTAATCATGATCAGAATAGTACAATGATATCGTTTTAACAGTTCGTTAATTACAGCCTCACAACAAGATGCAAAGATACAATTAGCAAAAGATAATGTGATTAGTTTAACATAGAAGAGATATTTGATGAAATTTGTGGCAGAAGACATTAAAAGAACAATTCGACAACCAGACAGATGTTGTTGCATTGCAAAAATTATGCAGCTGAAACCATCAGTATTGTTCTTGTAAGTGGAAAAAATCAATGAAAGTTCCTCATGAGACATTCGACTGCAGCATGGGCGTTCCCTGCTGTGGTATTTAAAGGGCGAATATTCTTTTGAGTGTTTAAAAAAAACATTGCCTGTAGCTGAGAGAGCTGTGTTGCATATCATTCCTGTGGAGGCACTGCGACATAAAGATTAAATGTATTCAGTACAGAATTTTCAGCATGAAGGTTTCATAGTATTTTGTTGAGACAGGATAGATGTTAACCATCAGAGTTATTAGGAACACCAGTGCCTGACCCAATATCACACAACCTGTTCATAAAAATTCCAATCCACTGGTGTTGATTACTCCTGCAGCAAGAGAAGATGATAAATGTAGTTTCTTATTCAAATGCATAGTATTAGTACCCCAAACTCAAAACTTGAGTTTGAGATTGACTGGCCAGATCTCTAATAGAATGAGTCATTGGATTTTCCTGTACCTGTTGCAGCATCACCAGTTTGATTTTGTTCCCTGAAACTCTCTGATGGTTAAAATAGCAAGCTTTGAAATGCAACTAAGCAATTATTCATTTCATTTACCTTCCAAATGAATTATTTGACCATTTACTCGTTACAACCTTAAGTTAACTCAAACTATTGTTAATATTTATTTGCAACAACTATTAGCATCAAGCCATCAATGTCTTATGCACTTTGTCGACATAGTTATCACAATAAAATCTGTGCAAACTGTATTTTTCTTGTTATCTGTCAGTTTGATAACATATGAAAGAAAGAGGAAACACTTTAAAATAAGAAATGATGTCCATTTGGCTTTCCCATCATATCTCCATTTACAAAATAGTTTCCGCAATTCAATTAAATAGGCATATAATCAAATGATTCGTGTAGTCAAGAAACACCTTTGATACCGTGCTAACAAACACAGCCAAACTCATTTGTGAATCAGAAGGGAACACACAATTATCTTTTTGTAAAAGAATGTCAAACTTAATAATCTCCATATTCATGTATTGGGTTTGTTTTTCATTTGAAAGCAAGACCAGACCATCGAGATTTAGAAACAAATAGAGCAGTAGTATTGATGCAAAAGAAAACACTCTCATAACTTAGGTTGGCTTGTTGCTGAACACCAGGGGATAAAAGTGACTCTTGAAAAGATGCATATTTCAAATGCATACCTACAGTGTCTCAGGAGAAGTAAGCCAATGAATAAATAATGGATTCTGCAACATACTACTGAGCTGGTAATTGGAACCCAACAAGAGCCAATGAATAAATAATGGAGATGTGGATTCAGGACCTGATGGTAAACAATCACATATAATACCAGAAAGTGACAACAATAGTTTCATCATTCTGAAAATCAGAAGAAAAAAACCTGATTCATAAATTGAGGGTTGGAGAGGAGACTGCATCATCTGCATAATGGCAGGGTTCTGCAGAAGTTGATTGACAAAGGATGGGTCTGGCATACCACCAGCCATCCTTCCGAACTCTGGCAAGCCAAGCTCACCTAACCTAGTGATGCCTGAAGATCCTCCATCACTTGGAGGAGTTGGTGTGGTGTTGGTAGTATGTGCACCTCTGCTATTGCAGGAAGTTTTAGCATATAAATCAATAATGCCGTGGCAAATACAAAATGTTACCAGTTCAGGTCCATGGATTTGGAACTGGGTTACTATTTGGCGAAGCCGACTCGCTAGTTAGATTGGAACCAGTACCAGGCTGATCTGGTGTCTGATCTCTAGATTGCACACCACCCTGATTCCCCAGAAGTGATGCAAATGGATTTTGACCCAGATCATTCTCCAGGTTACCTGCCAATGTTGTGGCATTAAGGGATGGATCCTGGACAGTTTCGTACATGCGCCTCAGCATGTCTGGTGTCTGATCTCTAGATTGCACACCAGCCTGATTCCCCAGAAGTGATGCAAATGGATTTTGACCCAGATCATTCCCCAGGTTACCTGCCAATGTTGTGGAATTAAGGGATGGATCCTGGACAGTTTCGTACATGCGCCTCAGCATGTTGAACACTTCTGGAGATGACTCAATGTTGCTCATAGCTCTACCAGTGTTCCGCATCAATTCTCTCTTGAATTCAGGATTCCTCATGACTTCCAGAGACTGCCGAAGAGCACTGGGATCATTTAGGATGTGTGCGAACTCTGGATTCCGGTCAATGATCTCACACATTTGAGTATTGTAAATTATCTTGTTTCGCATCAGGTCAGGATTATTGATCAGACTTTGAACAGCAGGCATATTCATTATTTCCCTCATCATGCTTGGATTTTGTGACTAATTGTTGCTGCATCTGATTGAGATTTGGTAAGCCAAATCCCAGAA
>JBAMIB010000104.1:6190827-6201613 GCA_037177415.1 Kaempferia rotunda | reverse complement strand
ACTGTTAGAAATAGGCGCTGTAATGTCTTGTAAGGAAGAAGTTTCCAAGTCTAACATGTACGGATGATGTGCCTAATTAAGGAAGGGAATCAGACGTCATAAATTGTTTGCGCTATTTAGTGAAATTCCTTAATTGATACTTCGAATATTCTTCAGTTATAAATAGAGTCTCTCACAACCCGCGAAGGTACGCAAGAACAACTCATCAATCAAATCCTTTCATTCACCACTTCATCTTCTGCGTTGGGCTAACTGGAGCGTCGGAGGACCAAACACGGGGACGCCTCTCCCTGTTCCTTTGTTTGACTGCTAACGTTCTTTTTCAAGTTATTTTGAATCGTGCGCAGGTTCTCCTACCGTTGACTCTTATTGACTCCACGTGGAATGCTACATCCCCGGTGTCTATCTCCCCGCTTGAAGATATGAACATGAAGCATAGTGAATATTGATTTCTTTGATCTTTGATAAATTGATGAATATTTCTTATGGTCTCATATTTCTTTTGTTTTATGGGATAATTAAGTGATAGAATTTATTGTCTTGTTTTCTCATTTTATTTTATATTTGCTACATGATTCATCTTCTTTTGTGATCTTATGCATGTATCGAAAAATGGTAGATTTCATGTAACGGAATTCTGATAATTTATGTTCATCTACAGGCCACTATCTGGAGTAAAATCCTTTGAAGACGATATGGACTTGGAAAATGGTAAAGATGAAAATGGAAGGGATAAACCTTTACGCTACAATAGGCTTCTAAAGTTTAATAACCAAGCTTTTCTATCTGGTCTTGCTTACTGCTTGTCATCATGTAGCATGATACTTGTGAACAAGTTTGTGCTGTCTGGCTATGATTTTAGCGCTGGGATTTCGCTAATGCTTTACCAGGTGTGGTTCAATACTGTCTTCATTTCCTATTCTACACATCATCATGTTGAATTCATTACCACATCAAACAACTAAAACGGCCTACATTTGAATGCAACTTCTTTGCTTGCAGAACTTCGTTTCAGTTATACTAGTCTCCACTTTGAGTTCATTTGGCGTAGTATCAACGGAACCACTCACTTGGAAATTAATCAAAGTTTGGTTACCGGTGAATATAATATTTGTTGGGATGCTTGCCACAAGCATGCTTAGGTATGACAATTTTCTTGATGCAAATTTCTCTGATCTTGGTCTTTTGGCTGCTTATCACGCATAAAAGCTGAGAGGTTGTATTTAAATAAGAATGAAACAGAAATTGCTAGGCTTAGCGGGAGATGAAATAGAGTAATCTTCTTTACTTTCATTTTCATTCTCTGATTAGCTGCATATTGTATTTGTTGTTCCTTTAAAGCATCTTCTACCATATAGTTTTTCCAACCCATTTAACGGAAGGAAAAAGTGGATCAATTATTTATACACATTATAAACCTTTGGCAATTATAACATGACCATAAGGTCATGTATGAAAGCTAATGGAAGTGTAACCAATGGACCTGTAAGTTTTCATGAACCAACTCTAAGTCTTTATCTTTTACATTAATACTAGAGGTATTGTGTCCGGGTACATTTGATGTAGATACAAGTATTTCTACAAAAATGTCCCCTCAGACAGTTGGCTAGTGCATGGTGGTGTTGTCACCATGATGTCTGAGATCAAATCCTGACTAGTAACTAGATGTCTGTCCTCCCTATGCGTTATTCAACTGCCCAAGGCTAGTAGTCACCCATGATTTACCTCTTCCGTGTTAATGGGTTGACAGAGGCTCTACGGGCGAGCGAATCACCTTTTGCCAACAAGTATTACTACGAATACAATTATTTGATCTTTATTGTATTTGGAATAGAATGACTTATTAAGTATAGTAACTTAACCAAGAAAATGAATGCATATATGCTCACTAATAATTAACAAAAAAAGAAAAAAAAATACATTATCTAAACTTTCTAGTGGTTAAAAACTATTGTGTTTGTGCAATCAAAAATATAAAGTTGATGTTGAAACCTCTCTTGGAGTAAAATGATTAAGAATTTACTTATCTCTCATGCCATTCCTCCTATCTTACGGGAGATGTTGAAACCTTGATCTAAATTTTTTGTCCGTGACACTTTTATTACAATGATATATTGCGTTGTTGTTCTCTTTCAATATTATCTTTCTTTTTTCTCCAGTAGATGCCATTATTTACTCATCTCTCTTCTTCAACAACTCCTTTTGACCCTTGAAGTAACAGTCAACTTTTATTGTATTCTCTCAATATTTTCTCCTCTTTTAGCTCTCCATTTGAGTTTTTTTGGCTCCAATTTACTTTTGATCGATGGATGATGCAACACCTTCAATTTCGAGTTGGGAAAAAAGATAATGTTTGGTGAGCTCTTTTAACGCACAAACCAAGTTGTTGACTTTAACATCTCACTATCATAGTTAGGGGAGGCCCACTCGTCCCACTTATGTCTTATCTTCATCTAATGTCCTAGTCAATCGTGTTTTGTAGTTTGTGGAACTCCAACTTGAGGAAAAGTGTTAAAGAAGTTTCACATTAGTTATTATGTACTATGTTAAGTCTTTATATAGGGTGCAGTTTGTCTCATTTCTTATTGAATAAGATTGATGTATTTCTTCCAACTCACACATAAATATCAAACAAGTTTCATATCACAAATTTGAATATTCTTGCTATCAGGACAAGAAACCATGATATGATATTGACATGGAGAGAAGGGAAGGAAACAAGAGAAAATGGAGGAGAAGGAACTGAGAAAGATAAACCATCCTTCTTTTTGCTTGAGGAAAATAAACAAAAGGAAGGAATAGCTGAATAATAGTACTGACCGGTGATAGTTGACAACATTGGTTGATATTTGCTGACCAGATTAGTCAGCAACTACTAGCCTGTATCCTCAATCATTTGGTGAATTTGCTGACCTCCTATTCCCCTCCTCTTCATCCTATAAGTCTGGAAAGACTATAGAGTCAGGACTCAGGAGGAAATACTTTGGTCTTCTTTCCCTTCCAAGTAAAAAAGGACTGTTCCTCTCCCTTCTTCCTTTCCTCCATGTTTTTCTTTCCTCTTTATTTTGGACCAAATTAAAGTTACCTCTATATAAAACTCTTAATAGGCTTTTCACTTGAGGTCCTGATGGTATAGGGTGCGAACACAGTTATCTGTGGACTTTTGTACTAGTTCTATGGCATGATGGATTTTGTGTGTCAACAAACCAAGAGAGCATCTGTGGACTCATATTTCCTCTGACTATGAGTGTTTATTTTTTTCTGAATATTGGCAGTACCATGTGGTACACCCTATCTTTCTTATTTTGTTTGTGTTTGATCAATCTTGCATTATTTCCCAGTAGACCTTGTTATTGTTTATAGCCTACTTGCACTAGTGACTCACACCACCACATTATCTTGCATGACTATTCTTAATATTTCTATCTGATAATATGCTAATGGATTTTTTTATCTGTTGCAGCTTAAAATACATCAATGTTGCCATGGTAACAGTTCTTAAGAATGTCACCAATGTCATAACTGCTATTGGTGAAATGTACCTTTTCATGAAGCATCATGATGGGAAAGTGTGGACAGCTCTGATTCTAATGGTACCTCCTTATCAAGTGTAGAAAATAACTAAGTATATATCACCGGTGTGAAATGATGACTATGTGCATATATGACTAAAGTAGATAAGAAATTTTTTCTTGGCGCTGGATTATCAATAAATGTGTTTAGTGCTGCTTGGCATTTTAGTTTAGCTTGTTCATTGATATTCATTTTAAAGTAGATTATGTTCCCTTCATGTAGTCACATTACTCTTTAACAATCCTACATTGTGGTGTAACATATTATCTCCCTAATATCTCACACTGACTCTTTTTGCAGATTATTTCGGCAATTTCTGGGGGGATAACAGATCTATCATTTCATGCAATTGGCTATGGATGGCAAATTTTAAATTGTTTTCTGACAGCATTCTATTCGGTCATTTTTTTATGTTTCTTATTTTCTCAGCAAATTCTAATATGCTTCTGCCAATCAGTACTCATACTGAGTCACGTCATTCACTTCTTATTTTGTTTGAACGTTAAACTTATAACTGTGAGAGAACAGTATGGCACAAGTTCTTGGACTTTGTTCTCCTCTTTGAGTTTTTGTTCATTGTTAAATAAATGTGGAATTTTTAGATGATAAGGCATATTGGACACTGATTCTTTGATAGTAGCCAATCGAGTAATGATATGCAATTAGTTAATCTAGGTTAGTGACTCCATACATGCTTCCTAAGGGGAAAGTCATTTTATATCAGTTGGGATAGCTTGTTTGATTTGTGGTATTTCTGTGTATAATACTTAAATTGGCATGTTGGACCTTGTAAGTTAACAGCTGAACATTGCAACTTACTAGCCATGCTTATGTTTTCTTTCCATATTGCTGAAATCTCCACTGGAATCAACGCATTGCAGTTCATTCATTGACTATATTGAACCTATAACTGCAGAACTCAAAGTGTGCTACTATGACCTTGCATTTTTTTATGCTTTGTTTTAATGTACAATACTTGATTACCAGGAATCTGACATCATTGATCACAATTTTAGTAAATCTGACATAATTTTCTAGTTTTTTATTCAATGTACTGACAAAGGTTTTCCTGCACCACAGTTGACCCTACGGCGAGTTATGGATACCGCAAAGCAAGTAACCAAATCTGGAAACTTAAATGAGTTTTCAATGGTTATACTCAATAACATGCTTTCTCTGCCTTTGGGACTTCTACTAATATTTGCTTCCAATGAAGTCGACTATCTTTATAAAACGTGAGTAGTTTTAGCTGTTCTCTTACTACATATTGTTTAATATCCAGCAGTATTATTTAGTATGAGCTGCTTCAGTTTTTGATTCTGCAACTGGAATTATCTCATCTTTATGGCATTTGCTTCCGTTTGACATTAAAAAAACCATAAACTTTATCATGGCAGTTTGATCAGTTCTCAGATAATTAACTATTTGCTTAGTTTCTGCTGAAGCCTTAATATTAGCTGAAGCTTTCTCAGAAGATAGCAGAACCCACAATGGGTTTCTAATACATAATTGTTTTTATGACACTTCTAATATTACTATTTGAAAAAAGAAATGAAAAACAAATATCTAAATACAAGTTTTGCTTGCCATTCCTTTATATTACTTTGTCCTATCCGCTAGCTCTCTGTGATTTCTTAACCGTTTTCCATGCTTAAAATTTCGATATAATCAAGGACATGACAATTACTGTGATATCTGATGTCTGGAGACTCTGGAGTAACTCGATGCAGCATAACATACTAGCCAATCATAGGCCATTTTCTGACTATCAATGAAGTTATATTCGCTGTTTCCTCAATTTTCTGTCCTTTCTTGTTAGTTATCATTCTTCTTTTTATCATATTACCCACTTTTTAAGAAGTGTCAGGCAGCCAAACTGCTTGGAATAATAACATTGGGCTGAGTGGCTAGCACAACCTTTGGCGCTGAGATGCACTTCTATTGTTTTGCAATGTTGTATTTCCCAGACCAAGTAATCATGTTGCTTGGCAAAATAACTCTGATTCTTCAGGGATGCCTCACATTTTCGAACAGAAAAGATTGTCTTGAGGTTTAGTATGAATATATAGTATTAAAATTTAAATTGATACGATGAATTTTGTGTTAGATACTTGACTAAAAGGAAGGGGAGCCTTGACCAACGGTAAAGTTATTACCTTATGACCTAGAGGTCACGGGTTCAAATCTTAGAAACAACATCTTGTAAAAAAGTAGGGTAAGACTACGTACAATGGATCCTTACCCGGGACCCCACATGATGGGAGTTTCGTGCATCGGATTGCCCTCTTATACTTGGACTAAAAGATTTCTAGTCTTAGCTAGCAACTAGTGAAATATATCGACTCGTTGACTAGTAAATATTTGAAGTGTAAGCTGCTGCCCTATCAATTTAATTTATTATAATTCCCTGAAACACTCTCTTTATTGGGCTTATGAACTCGTGATTTGGCAGGCCACTTTTGAAGATGCCTATGTTTTGGCTGGTGACAACTTTAAGTGGTTTTCTAGGTCTTGCTATCAGCTTCACTTCAATGTGGTTTCTTCATCAGACAGGTGCAACTACATACAGGTAGGGCAGAACGTCTACAAATTAAATTTATTAGGCTTCATTTCCAATCCATCCCAGTCACACAACTTGTTTACTCGAATAGGACTTAGTTTTTCATCTGAATTTTATTTTTGTTCCTATTTCACACACACTGTATACTTTCGCTTTGGATGTTGGGTACCCATATTGTCACTGGGTTATACATCTTCTGCATATTGTTCAATGGCAGGAGAAAATCCATGCAGCAAATCCAAAATAGTCAGAGCATCACAGTTCGAGTTTGATGTATTCTTCCCTAAGACTCATGTTTATGTATTATTATGGAAAAAAACTCCCCACACCCCCTAGTCATTTGGTGGTTGGCTATAAGCTAACCTGTGATTTAACTCCCTTCACATACTCCCTTCACATAATCTGGGGCATGTTGTGAGAGTCACCTGCAATGAACATAATCACCTTTATTTGCTACAATGTTTACATATTATTCAATATAAGTGTCAGAATGATTAACCAAATCATTGATTTTTACGTTGTTGATTAGATAGACTTCTCTATATTTCTTATATTATATAATCCTCCTGCCTAGGGAAGCACATGTTGATCCATGGTGGAATTAACAATCTTTGATCATGGGTGATACCGTTTTGTATATCGCTTGATTAGGCCTAATTGTTTGCTGATATGTGGATTTTGCAGTCTTGTAGGATCACTCAATAAAATTCCACTTTCACTTGCTGGAATCCTTCTTTTCAAAGTTCCAACCAGCTTAGAGAATCTGTTGAGCATTCTTTTTGGTAAGTTTTCATTTTGAGCATAGGCATTCTGTTTGCGGCACACATTTAATGAAGGCGCTTATGCCCACCTCTGCAGGCCTCTTAGCTGGTGTGTTTTTTGCTAGAGCAAAAATGTGATAATCTTCGCTATATTGTGGTAAAAAAAATTGATGCATAACAGTATGATACAACCACTTCTATCGGAGAAAGAACTATGAAGCATGAAAATGCTTCCAATCATAGCAATGGCATGGTCACACGTGTAAATTTACATGCTTCATAGTTCATTCTCCGATAGTGCAAACAAAGAGTTTGAAGGCTTCAATAGTCAGTGCCACTGAAATTTCATTGTCAAGGAATCATCATTCAACCTCGAGAAGCTATGTACTATTTATATATATACTTTCATTTTTTCCCTTCCATTTTAACTTTCCTAAATTATTTTTAAAAGGAAGATAATCCTCAAGTTTAGTTTTATTTTGTTGTGTATTATCTGAATTTACTTTTTAATCGAAAATGGTTTTGAATGATAATGATTCTTATTGTCTTCTAAAGTTCTTCAAACAGTCCCTTGGACTACTTGTGGTTGTCTTCAACTTCTGTTTCAACTGTCGAGTATATGATTCTTTTCTTGCCATCGAGTTTGGTACAAGTTTTACTTGGATGATCTGCGTATGTGTTTAATTATTTCAAGTTGATATGTTCAATAAAAAATTATTCTTTTGCCACAAACTCAAATTGAGTTGACTAATCTAATTATGAAAGTTAATGCCTGCCCTTAAAGTGCACAATTCTTCCATTAAAAAAAATTGATTAATCAAATCGGTAAGAACTTGAAATCCAGAAGTTAGAATTCTTTTGCTAGTGTTATATATACTTTAGAGATTTAATTGATCATAAATCAAATAAGATAAAATTTTACAGTTATTAAAAATTTGTTTAGATGAGGAATGTGCAGCTAGAAAACAATTAGATGTCATTATGTGTTCAATAATGAGAAGGAAAAAAAAGGCAAAATCTTTTACCTCATTCACTGTAGAGAATATTGGTTTTGACAGCAGATTTCCTACTATCTCACAATCTTAGCACACGCATCAAACATGATTCAAATTGGAAGAAGAAGAAGAAGAAGAAGAGCAAAAGGGAATGCAATATAAAGAACAGGATTGAAATAGTGATGAAATGTAGATTCTTTTGAATATGAACTTGCAATTTTACCGCGTCAATCACAGCCAGAGCTTGGTGTCGCAATGCTGCGACAAGATGCGACCTTCTCCGGCCAGCGCACTCGTCACAACACCGCAAGTCACCTCCATCCTCATGCTCCAAAGCTTCAACTTTCCCACCTTCGGCCGAGCCCTCAACTTCGCCGTCAACTCCAGAGCCGCCGCTCCCTTCGGCGGAGAGGCGCCCGACCCGCGGAGAGCCAGCGGCATCGCCGTCGTGTTCCGGGACCCCTGGTCGAACCCCGGCGTCTCCCCGTCTGCGATCTCGGCTCCGCTGCTGACGGCGACGAGGGCCGCGCTGCCGCCGGCCGCGTAGGAGTACCCCATCGCTCGGCTAGGGTTCCAGACGCTCAAGGCCAGATCGTACTCTGTTTCAGTGGTGTTTTGGACGGAGAGGCTTTGGACGGCGAAGGCGGGGCGCAAGGCGAAGTGCAAGGCGGCGGCAGTAGCAGCAAGGAGGAGGAAAGCGGTGGCGAGGACCCAGATGAGGCAGCGCAGGAAGGGGCTGCGGCGGCGGTTTTCGGTGCGTTTGCAGTAGCGCTCGACGAGGTAGGCGTTCTCCGGCGGGGGGACGCGGTAGACCTGGTCCTTGGCGACTTGGACGACGAAGGTGCCGCGCTGGGGCACGGGGCCGAGCTGGGCGTCGGTCGTGGGCAGTGTCCGCTCCGGCTCCGACATGGGAAGTAGGGGTGCGGTGAGGGTGGAAGAGGATCGAGAGGAAGGAAGTGAGGCGATGGCATAGGGAGGAGAAGGGTTGGAAAAGGGGAACGCCCGCACACGTAGTGGCGGAAACAGCTTCAGGCCAGCCGCGGCCATGGGCCATGGCGAGGTTTGACGTGTCGTAGTCGAACGGTGTTGACCTTACAAGCGGTCAAACACACACGGACATTCAAGCTGCGTTAATAATTTATGGAAGAAAATCACAATGTAATGGATTATCTCATTTTTTTATTTTTTTTATATTTTTTGTGGGGTTGATCAAAGAAAATCCGAGCCATATCTCCGGCCTATAAATTTATGGACCAGATTCACATTATATATGTGGCTGGATTGAAATCATAATTCGGTCATAATTATTTATGATTCATCGACTGGTTCACTTGCCCATCTATATTGTAGTTTGAGTCTGGACGGGTTGCCGAAGACCATCGAAGGTGAGAGGGTGACCGGATTGGCTGTCGTCGGGGGTGACCTCCGGGTTGCCTTCCGCCGCCCGTCCGAACCGAAATTACAACCTAGATGGACGGGTGAATCCGTCGATGAACTGTAAATAATTACGATCGGATTACGACTTCAATTCAGCTAAAAATATAACATGGATCGTCTCCCATTCTATAAATTGATGCACAAGAGGATCCTGACACAGAAAATCCAGCTAGTTAATAAAATATTTTAGGAATTAATTATTTAGTGAAAATTTGGATTTTAAATTAATGATGCTATATTCCAGCTGCAACAGATTGTGAGCAAAGTCCCACCGTGTTTCTAATATTTTAAGGAAAATTTTACTAAAAAAATTGCCGTAGACCTACGAGATGTCCATAGAAGGGAGGAAGCCTGTAACAGACCAATGAGTTAAGAATAAAGTCGAATCCTTGCTATTAATAAAATGTATTGATTAGGCCGAATACGTTATGCTGGCCCGTTTAAGGTGTGTTTCGAAATGGGATATCAGATCTCTGATCTCCTAGTTTACTAATTTATAGAATAGAAGATTATTTATATCTATTTTACTGTAGATTACAATGCAATCGTAATTGATTATGGTTCATTAACGAATTTAACTGTCCATCTAAATTGTAGTTTAGATCAAGACAGATGGACGGAGGTTGCTCGGATACTATTAGAGGTGGAAAGGTGACGGGACTGCCGGTAGCAGAAGGAGAACGACCTCCGACCGTCCGTCCTAATCTAAACTATAATTTAAGTGGACAGATAAATCTGTCTATGAACCGTAATCAATTACGGGCTGAATTATAACCTCAATCCAACCATAAAATAGATGTGAATACAAAAATTTGTCGATAAGAAGATCTAATCTCCCGAAACGGCTGAGTTTGATGTAACCGAATCAATTCCGGGTCTTGTTTAAGTCGCCCACCCGTATAAGTAACAGAGAAGTAGGGTTTGGGGGAGCGAATCAGCAGCAGAAAAGAAGAAGACGAAGAAGCAGCAGCAACCAACATGAGGCCGATTTTGATGAAAGGCCACGAGAGGCCACTGACGTTTCTGAGGTACAACCGGGAGGGAGATCTGCTCTTCTCTTGCGCCAAGGACCACACACCCAACGTTTGGTTTGCCGACAACGGAGAGAGGCTCGGTACTTATCGTGGGCACAATGGCGCCGTCTGGTGTTGCGATGTCTCCCGTGAGTTCCCCTTCTGCCGCTGCTCCTGTTTTCACAACTTTTTTGTTGACAAGGTTTGGTTGATAAGACATATCTTATATGCCGTTGTTCGGGAAGGAAGTTAAGGTTTTTTCGTGGGGAGACGCCAATTTTAACAGATTTTTCTTCTTTTCTTACGTTGGGCGTGGAGCTGATAGCTGTTAATCTGATGCTTCTAGGGGATTCTATGCGTTTAATCACGGCGAGCGCGGACCAGACCATTAAGCTATGGAATGTGCAGGATGGAGTTCAGCTTTATTCTTTTAATTTTGACTCCCCA
>JBAMIB010000104.1:6161215-6174104 GCA_037177415.1 Kaempferia rotunda | reverse complement strand
TAAAATAGTAAGATAGTGTTGGACCTTTAAAATATCAGGTTCATGTTGGACTTGCTATTTATCATATCAGGTCCAATATCAGCTGTTGGTAGGAGGGGTAAAAAAAGAATTTTAATTTTTTTCTGAGCCCTTTGGTAAATTTAAAAGTAGGGTATATTTTTTTGATAAATAGAGATTTCCGCATGCGTCTTTTATTAAAAAGCTGATCATTTTACAAATTGCAAGTCATTGGCTTGGAAGATGATGTCATGTGTGATTTTCAATGTTTTGTTAAACATGCATGCAGCCCGGCTCAGCCATTCTTGTTCGTCCACTGAGTGAGCTACAGAAAATAGCTTAAGATTCTGCTTTTAGTGAAGATTTGATGATTTGGTTAGAAACAGGAAGGTTAAACTCCATTTCTTTGTTTTGGGTTGGTTGTTATTTACCAATGACGTTCTTCTCTTCTTTAGGTTAACCATGTTGCTAACCAACAAATGAACTGATTAAGTCATTGTATGCATTAATGGCGCGACTCCTAGTGTGGCAAGAAGCTGTAGGAGATCGATTTCACTAAATCCCAGGTTAATCATTTTCATTCTAATTCGCATTTGAATGAAATAAAATAATATACAAAAAGAATCCCGGACGATGGATACAAATAGTTTCAAGCAAGAATAACTGTAAAAGCCGAGTGCATGTACAATTTTTATTCAAACCATACAAATCATTCAAGGAGCAAGTCTAATACCATAAACACCAGCAAGTTTTGGTTAACGAGCACCTTGCACTGCTTGCAGTAGATTTTTAACAGCACTGTCATAGTTGACAAAACCCATGAACCAGAACTCATGGTTGTCGATCGACACGACCTGGATATATTTTTCGCTTGCATTTGCTGTGCTTGTAACAGGATTAATTGATCTTAGCTGACGAAGAGGAACTGCCACCTGTATTGGTATTAACCAAAAGAGGGAAAAATTCAGCATTTTAAGAATGTCAGGCTGAAACTCGTATTCGGTTCCCAAGCAATTTAAAAAAACAAAACTATAAAATGCATAATGAGCAGTATCTAGATCTCTTGAAACATGCTCTTTCTTTCTACAAACTCCTTATAAAACAATTATTAATTTAAACTCAAGCATTTTATTGTCACAACAAATATTCGGAAAAAAATTTCAACATATTCATGGGAACTGAGACTCACAAGTGAATTATAGCTGTGTATCATGAACCAACCCTAAGATCTAAACATAAATTTTACGCAGTTAAAACATCTCCAATCACCGTGATAATTCATACAAGTGAATTACCACACAAACCAAGAAATACTTTACCCACTATTCCCAGTCACGAAAGTTCTTAAATTCTAGTAGTCTACTAAATACTAATTTTGTTGGCCTGGTCTGCTCTCTTGCTTTTCCATCCCAGCCCACCGAACTGATTCACCCGCCAAAGAGGAGGCATGTCTAAACCTAGTGTCATGTGTTTGTGTGGTTTCACATCTCGGAATTTGGTCAGAATGTTTTGTGGCCTGGACTAAGACCTCACAACACATGAAAGTAAAATTGTCTGATTGATTAAATTGGTCAACTAAAAAAAGGAACAATATTGTTATTTCCATGAAAAGAAAAACTAAGATTCTGCCTTCCGGATCTAGGGAGAAGAACAAGGTACCTTATAATAGCTCCATTCAGTTTTATCTCCAACTTTATATGAGAGCGGATTGTCACTACAGAATGCAAGTTTAGCAGTTGAGAGATATAGAACTCCCACGACAGGACCAGCTGATGTCGACAAGTAGCAAGCATATGTAGTCTTTAGTTTTTCTTCTGGAAGAATTTCAAAAGATTGTTGGAAAACTTTTTCATAACCTCCTTCAGCTATGACTTTGGATATCTGTCCGATCCTTCCCATAGCTGCATCAGCAACACTAGGGCCTGTCTTCACTGAAATAAGAAAAAACACCATTACTCAAACATGATCTAATAAAGGCTACTCCACAAACCATCTAGGCAACAGAAAATCAGAAATACAGAGAAAATAACATAGGCAAATGCAGAAAAATGTTACTGATTCATATTTCAACTATGCATAAAGGATATGAATGATAGGAGCTCCAAGAAGTCATATAAAAAAATAATTTAAGATTTGTGTACTTTGATCTTATCATATCAGGAAGCTATAAATTAAGTCAAAGCATCAATTCATACCAAGCCTACTTCAACCCACTGTCATCATATGATACATACCCACAAGAAGGTAGCAAAGATGGGAATAAGAAATGAACTAAGATGTTTCTTAGGTGAAGGATCAGGCATATGATTATCAAATCATAATTGGAGTTGACCTCTTCTAAAGACTCAGTTTCTTCTCCAAAATGGTTTCTATGCGAAGAATCATGTACACAAGAAACATTTTGTTACATTTTTGAATCGGTGGAATCACAAGGGTCCAAATAAAAAAATTATATAAATACTTTCTAAAAATCTATTTTATTCAGAATAATTGAATGAAAAAGCATGTAAAATAATTAAAAAAATTATAATTGATAATATAATAGTATAGGAGCTGATGTTGGTTGGTAAAAAAAAATATAGGTTCACATCTTATATTGATGACAATGGAGAAATTCCTATTTATTTCATCTATTAAGATTGAAATACACAAGCAATAGGAAATTTTGTAATGTAATGCTTTTAACATAGAAAAATCATTATTGTTAGATGCAAGATGACTTTGTTATGATATGAGTTCTGGGTTCTGGCACATTGATTACACCATCATATTCATTTTGTGTATCAATGTGACAAAAATTGTGGTTTTGATCATTGTTAGGTATACCTCTCCACATAAAAAAATTTATTTTCGATGTCACCATTGAGATTACATTCCCTTCAACCTTTTTATTCAAAGTTTAACATTAAGAGCAATGGAAGTCATGCAACATGAGGTAAATATGGGATTCTCCAACTCCAGTTCCAAGCTTAAGTGGTAAATCAAATGTGTAAACTAATGACATGTGCTGATATATGTGAATCTCAAGATTTGTGTAAATGAAATCCAAGCAATGATCACCCATTGGGAAAATCATGAATTTGGGCATTGTATGGTTACAAAAGCAGTCCACTTTTCTAATATTTATTTTCCATTTCTTAATATTGCTTATTTAAAAAAAAAAATTCATGCATCTATGCTTTATTAGCCTGCACACCCATCTATGCGCAACGCGCGTGGGCGAGTGTCATGGAAGGTGCCTTCCATGCACCTGAAGGCGCCTTCTATGTAGACACTCGCCCACGCGCGTATATATATATATTGGATTTTCAAAAAATATATGATATATATTTAAAAAATTGCTTCATCCATCATCATTGTTGGCATTCTCTATTTGTTCATGATCCGCAGGAGTGTCAATAACTCCACCAAAATCTCATCATGATACAACATAATGCTTATCTTTCATCTCTTACATATCATCATTGATCACATTCTCTTGCCCCATCGCCTCTCTTTCCTCACCCTCCAAAATTGTTGTGTCATTGTTAGTATCTAACAATTATTTTCTCAAAAATCATAACCTTTTCAAGATTATCGTTATCCTTAATTACCATCCAATCCTAACTTATTCATATCAGAATTTTGCCCTTCTCAAATGGTCACCCATTGTGGAATTGCTCTGCACCTAGGGATGGCAATTTTCCCCACAGGTTCGGGCCCCGTGGGGAAAACCCGAAAGGGGGTGGGCTCGGGGAGTATTTTCGGATATGAGTTTCAGTTCAGGGAATTTTCAAATCCCCGCATTTGAACAGGGGCAGGTATGAGGATGGTTTCCCATCCCCGAACCCACCCCGATACAACACAATGAGGGACGAGGATGGGGATTCCCCGATTAATTTGGTAAATGTTAGATGGGAAGCGGGGATGACTATCCTTTTAGATTTGTTCTCGGGGATGGGAAGAGGGGATGAGGATTTGATCCCCGCGGGGTTAGGGATGGGGATTCCCCGATTAAACAGAACCAAGGATGGGGGTGGGGATATAATTCGAAGGCAGGAACAGAGATGGCAAACCTGCCCCCGCCCCCATCCCATTGTCATCCCTATCCGCACCGAGCACACTCAAATATATTATTCTTTTGGAGGCTCAAACAATTCCAACAAAAACCCTCTTGTTATTGAGAGTACATATTTAATCTATTTATAAGAAGTAAACACTAATGAGCTGCTCACATTTCTCCTGCTTCAATGTGCTCATACATTTCTACTCATGTATCTTAGAAGTACTAGGAATTGCACCTTGTTCTGGCTCTACATCGGCAAACACTCCCTTCTGTCATTAGACCCAGTCATCATTAAATTAATGTTTATCATTTGAATAATTTCCTGGCTATGTCACTGCTTGGTGATACTACAGCTAAAAGATGAACTGTGATGACAAAGTAGGGGTCAGAGGCATCTCGAGAGATACCAATAGTTATCATTGAAAAAAATTGGAATCAACTGCATCCTGCCAAATTTGAAACAATAAGAAAAACTTTATTCGACAAATAAATTCCAATTCCATCTTATTTTTATTCAGAACCGCATATTTTCAGTTGCTAATATGCCCTTCAGAATAAATATGAGGCATGACACTTAGTGAAACCTGCCTTAGTCTTGAACAAATCTGTATGACCACACTTTGTTTACTCATACAAAATAAACAACTTTTTTATTAACTCTAATAAGTGTCGTTAATAAAAACTACATTAGCAATCCTCAATTTATAAACCAACCTTGAATTTAAACTAATAACGCAAGGACTAAATTCTATCCAGCAGAAGTTTGCAAACAAATGCCTTAGTAGGCCTCCTTTTAACCCAGAAAAAAATTAATTTTTTTGTTGCAAAACTAAGATCGAATCTTCACTACAATCTCAAGTAGCAAAAATCAAAGGCAGAAGAAGAAGTGGACAACAAAACCATAAAAACGCATCTGTTATACACACTCAAGATAGATAATGCACTCACAGTGCTGCCAAACATCCCCGGCGAGTCCCTCAGTCTTCTTCGCTGCTTCGCTGACCTTCTTCCCAAATTTCCCTAGAGCTTCCCGCACCGTATCCACCGTACCTATTCATCTCCCAAGAATCAAAATTTTATCATTTAAAACCAGCCCCAAATAAGTTAAACTGCGCGGATAAAGCAAGGAAAAAGCCAGATAAAGAGGATCCAAAAAAAAAAAAAAAAAACAGAGGCTCGTGCAAGAAGATCAAGGGTACGCATACTCTTGCTAGCGGGAGAAGAGGTGACATAGGGATTATAATTCGCCGGCATGGAGGCGGCATCGCGATGGCCGGAGGCAACGGAGGGCGGCGGAGGGGGCGCAACGTCCTCGGAAGTTAACGTGGGGTAGGGAGCGTAGTCGGTAGATTGTTCGCCTTCGGATCTCTTATGATCGCTGCGATCGGCGGAGGAGTCCATATCGGCTGAAGCACTTCGGCTCCTCGCCGCCTCCGCACCGGTTTAAGGTGTGTCTGCTTCCGTCTTGGCCATCCTAAAAAAGCTATACGTGGAGTTATATCTTACAAGCTTTATCGTTAGCGTTCAATTTTCCAAATTTCACATCTCAGCCGCCAGATGTGAAAGTAACAGGTTTACAGTTAGGTCGCTGATATATGTTTCTACGGTTTAGATTTATAGTTGTAGGATCGAAACGTACATTGGTCTTGTAGAGGATATTTTTATGGTCACGTTTTTTCGGACGCGGCGTTGCCAGCGATGAAGTATTGGAACCGAAGAAGACGCGTCCCTGGCTGCCGCATATTTAAAACGGCATGAATTCATAACGGAGTGTGGAAAATCATGAACTGTTAATAGTTCTAAAATTGTTCCAATCACAAAATTCAAAGATAAATAATTTAAAAATTAAAAGAGCACTCCAAATTAATAGAAACATCAAATTAATACTCATTTTTCTATAAAAAAAAATCAAATTAACAACATTTTGTTAATGTTTATTTTAATTTAATTTAATTTTCTTTTTTGAGACATGACGGAGATTTAGAACCAACCTTACAAAGTTTATTCTATATGCTTGCTTGAATGTTCAAAAAATGACGCTAAACTTCTTTAATGAAAAAGAAAGAAAAGGTGTTTAAAATTATAACTATTTCTTTCACAATGCTTGTGCATTCGACATTCTATCATTCAAAACATTCGAGAACACTGTAGTCGCGATATGAATTGTTATAATCTATCATAATGCGATTATGTTGACCCATACATTTCATGCCATTATATGAAATAAAATGAGGAAACTAAATTCTTAACTTGTCAAGAACATTTCAAAGTATATTCTCTCTCTTTTTTTCTTTCTTACTCTAACTAGAGACCTCTTCCAAGAGTTTATATCTTCTTACTTTGGCCTTGAAAACATGCCTTGCCTTGCCCAATCTAGGGGAGATCTCTCCGGTTGATCTAATCCGATCCGTGACATCAGAGGCAGATCTATTCAATATCCTTGGCTTCTTGATTGGATTATCGAGTTGCGACGAGAAATGAACTCGGTGAAGCTTAACTCCTGAGCTAGTAGTAGTGCTTGTATTGTTATTGTTAACCTCTCTATTGTCATTATCAGTATCATTACTGTCGTTGTTGCCGGAGGAAGAGATATTTGAGGCATTGAAATTGGAATATCCTTCTTTGACAGCTTCTTTCCTAGAAGAGTTTGATCCATCTCTCAAACACCAATTGCAAAGTGTGTAGAATTCGAGATTAGGGTATTGGTTACTGCAATATCTGTCGACATAAAAGTAATAGGATCAACACAGTCCTCGTTTATCAGATCATAATTATGAATTAGATCACTATTATTGCACTAAATCCAAAACCTAACCTGCTTTTGATCATAAAGGGAAGTAATTTATAAACTAGTAAGATGAATTTTCTAAAAGTTATTTTCAGAATCATAATTATTCTCCGAATTTGTTGTATGTATATGAAAACATCCAATACAACACATAAAGTCATCTCTCTTGCAGATGGAGCTACTTAATAGATCGGAAAGACCAAATCTTGCTCCTTTAATCCTGTTTTGTTCCACTTAATTCTGCTTTAAATCTGATAGGAACATGATCTTGGCAGAAAGATTAGAAGGCAGTAAGGCGGAGGACTACCTGTGCTGCGACCTCACAAGGCAGAGCTTGCACCGGAAGAGCTCCTGGGTCAACCCCTCATCGCCGCACATGCAGCAGACCGCCGGCGGCTTCGCCGGCGACGACGGCCCTCCCTTGCTCGCCATCGGCGTTGGATCAGCAAATCTTAAGTAAAAATCCGATCTTGGCTCGGGAGAGAAGTTAAAAATCTGATCTTTTTGCTGCTTAGGGAGGAACAGAGGAGGTGGAGAAAGGAGAATGAGAGAGGGATTAGGAGGAGGAGGTAGCTTTCGGAGGTGGGAGATTGTGGAATTTTCGGCCACGATTGTGGGCCTATTGGTTTGGTGAATTAGAAGAATAAATGGAGGTTTGCAGCAGAACACACGGCATTGTCAGAAAATGAGGGGCAAAGACTTTGGTCACTGAGAACGTTTGGCGTTCACACAATATCAACTATTTTTTTTAATCTGCTTATTGATTTTCCTTTATGAATAGTGGATTGTAATCCATATGAAATCCTCAAATGTTCGATTAGATCACTCCACTGGTGCAATTTTAGTTATGTGAATGTGGATTTTGTAACACTTTCCATGGCATTTTGGCAACTAGAGATTTATGGGGAAGGAAAAAAAAAACTAGAGATTTATGGGATGCGATTCGATTCCTTGTCAAATGTCCTCTTCGAAGTTGCAATCAGACAGCTCATAGATTTGGTTTTCCAGGCAAACACAAGCGGTGCAGTGAAGAAGGTTCTTGTGTCTTAATATAATTATTGATTTCAAGATGGTGTTGGCAGTATTTAAATAGTCAGAAACACTCTGGTTCATCCTAAATGCTATTCAATTTTAAATAGTAGCTGTTGTCTATCCAAGTATTAATATTAGCGATCCAAGTAACAAAAGCTTTTCTACTAATGAGATGAAAAGTTGATAAATAAATCTTACTGATAATGGTCTTTTAAGATTTGAGAATCCCAACTTTAAGATATAAAATTAATTCCCTCTATTGATCCCAAAAAATTTAATCTCAGTGCATACTTAAGTTGACATTTATAAATTCACTTCAGTAAAATTGGCTGATGTACGAGCTGCTTTTATACCTTCGTTCGAACAAAGTCAAATTAATCCTTCATTACCTAAAAATCATTTACATTAATATAAAATTCAAACATAAATAAAATATTTTACAGCTCTGGAAGCACCAGCAAAAAGTAGGACATAAGTTCAACAACAAAGCACACGCATAGTCACGCACAATAAACATATCGAAGGCCTGGTCAAGACATCTGTTTCATCCTATAGTATGTAACCAGGGAGATGCCAACTGCAAGTCAATGCGAAGAAGACGACTAAGCCTGGTCAAAAACAATCGACGCGACGACTTAGCAGGAACTCAGACAATATCTGCCACCATAGTTGACAATGACCACGAAGGGAGGGGAAGGATAACAGGAAGCAATGAGAGCTCCACAGGTATCGCGCTAGATCTCATAAAGTCATTCCTTAGAAATTTGCCGTATAACTAGCTGAACCAGAACCAGAACCAGACCTTCCAACAGGACAGCGACATCCACTACTTGTGAAAAAGGGAACCGATCACTAGAGACCACAAGCCAAAGAATGTAGATAATGAATGAACTTGCATGCCTTCCTCCGTATCCTCCATAGCTCTCAGAAAATTATTAAAGTCGCACACTCGCACTACATGACCAGACTTCAATCTTTCACTGCGTCTCTATTCTACTGTCTAAAGAAGCCCACTCACCGAGATAAAGTCAGAATCACGACGACATATATAACAGGTGAGCGTAGGCCTGCTTTCTGTAGACTCATCCCACACGCGCACTCCGAACATAATCCATCATTTCCTTTTGGTCAAAAGAAGCTTTGCGACAATTTGGAATCCTCCCCCTCACACAAACAAACACTGAGGTATGGCCATGGTTTATTGGACCATCATATCCTCCATCCCCCGCCATCAAGACCCAAAACTCCAGCAATGTTGAGACCTCTAGAGCTTTGATTCACGTCTTCAGTCACTAGAATTATGCAGGTGAAAGCCCTTCGGTGCTCCATCAAAGTCGTACCGCTACTACCAATGCAAACGATAAACTCATCTGAGATATTAGTAAGAAGACACACCTACAATAGTTGCTAAGGAAAACTTTCCAACAATTTGGCCTTCAGCTTAAGCGATTTGAGATAGTTGATGGCCTCATCGAGGACGGTGACCGCATCCTTGCAATTCCCTCCAGGGATGATCTTTCTCAGTACGCCAAGTGTTTCCTGAATTTTAGCTCTTTTGAATTGCCTGTTCTCTTCCTTCTGATCAAGAACAACTACTTCAAAGCGGCTAGATGCAGTGTTGTTATCATCCTCTTTGTTCCTGTGTTCTGTAGGTATATCAGGGCAATGGAATACTTGGGAGCTAGCAGTATCTATGAGGGATGCATCAAATTCATCATCCACATCAATTCTCCTCCTCTTTGTTGGAGGAACAGAGCTAGCTACCTCAGAAAAGGTCCTTTCCACTATCTCAGGGTCAGCTGGAGAGTGTCCTGTGCTAGTTTCTTCATCGCCATTGTTGAAGTCGGAATCTGAATATAACAGTGCATCAATTTCCTCTGTGTCTTCATGCATCTCATCAGCTCCATGTCCATTGGACGCACTAGTTTCAGTATTTCCCTGCAGATTGAAACCTCGGTTCACAGAGTTGATGCACGGCGTGGGGCCACTAACTGAGCTTAAGATGAAGCTCCTTCCATCTATTAGCTGATCAGAAACCAAGTCTCTTTTATCTGAGATAAACAATTCGGGAGTCCTGTGAGATGAGATCAGAGGAGGAATCAAAGGTGAGGTCTTCGGGAAATAAGTATCCGTGTAGAAACCAGGGAAAGGTATTGAATAAGTTAGTGGAAAGCGACTAGTAGATGGATTAACACATGAAGTGGAGAGCATTGAAATGGAGTTCTGAGGCCTGGTAACAAATTGTGTTTTATTTCCAGCAGAGATCATGCTACTAAATTGCCAAAGTGTAGACTGCGAATTCAATTGGGGATGATTTTCTTGTTCCATCAACAAATGCCCAAATCTATCACCTGAAAACAAGTATCAGTTGATTTAAATATATATATCCACTCTCAACTATGATGGGCAAGATGAATCGGAACTTAAACAAAATTCATGTTTTACCTCAGGCAAATGGCAATGCAAAATTATTCCCACAAGCCTACCAAAACAAGAAGACAAAAAACAAAAAAAACTAAGATCTTTTGATTGAAGATGAACTGCAAATCGAGAGGATAATTTACGTGACAGGCTTTAGGAGGTGGCGGAAGTATTCAGCCTGTTGAAAATGAATAAATTAGTCAAGCCAGTGAAAATAGCTTCTTTTATTATCCTTATTTTTCAACAATATCACAGCAGCCAATTGAGGGTTTTTAATTTACCTGGCAATCTTGCAATGGATGGAAGCAAGCAATGACCCTAATGATTATCGTGGAGCAACCGCAAATTCCATTCTCATGTTTTAAAGCTCGGAATGCGGTTTTTGTTGCTGCTTGACAAACCATTCCTACAATTGTCTCCTCTAAAAACGAACCAGGCCACCAGGAAACCAATTGACAGCACAGAGAAATCAAAAGGAAAGGAACACAAACGATACTTGAAAAAGAAAAGAGTTGCAGATTTAGTAGGTAAGATGGAGGAAGAGCGCAAGAAAACCTTTGGGTGCTTGCTATCTCAAATGAAAGAGGCCTTTGATACCTAAACAAGTAAACTAGAACCAATTCAAGAGAGCTTTTCAAGGAAATGGAATTTTAATTCCTGACATGCTAAATTGAAAAAGGAAAAAAAAAAACAGAGGAAGAAGAAATGAGTTACAGAATCACCCTACAATACAAGTTCAAAGAAATCAGTCTGCGGTAAACATGCACCAATAGACTAAGCCACCGCATACTGCTCTAAATTTTTTGCTACCAAAATTGAGTATTCCACCACTTCTCACAGCCTGTAACACCTGCAACAACAATCAAAGCACCGTCGGTTCTCAATTTGTTCAAAAGTAAACGAACACTTGAAAAGGAACCAAAGAAAAAAGGTGAAAATTTTCAACTTAATCTCCATAATCTAGAAGGATAACGAATAAATTGAGGAAATATTTGATTATCACCTAAAAAAGATCAACTTAAATTGAGCAAACCATCAAAAGGTAGGGAAAGTGGAAAAACAAGAAAGCTTCCGGATCAACAGAAAATAAGCAACAAGACATATCGTACCAGGAAAAGTTTGAACAAAGACTCGATTTTTTAGCACGACATTAGTCATATTTCACCAAACCAACAGACTCCAGAAATGGCTTATCAGATTAAAACTGATTCAAGAACCCAATGCGAGATAACTTGAAATACCCACAACCTCCACCAAAAGAGCTCGACAAAAGACACAATTTCTCTGGGATCTGACCTCCTCCACGTCGATGCCGAACGCCAAAAGCACCGAACCACACGCGCTGGTGGGAAGAGTTCGAGCGCGCGAGGCAACGATCACGAGAGAAAGGAAAGGACGAATCTTTCCTTCGTGGGCACTGAGCGATCACGGGGGAGGAAGCGCAGAGGCGTGGCTCTTTATGGAATCCTAAGGACTAAAATACCCTTCCTGGTTGCGCCAATATACCAGTACTTTAATTGTACAATGATGTAGTTTTCGATTATATTATTGCCCTTTAAGGTCTTAATGCTTCATAAATACGACGAGGTCAAATAACCTGTTGACCCGAGTTGAGTTTGTTGCTACAAACCATAGTTTGAACGGTACATTTTCTGTTTTGCCCTCGCCTTTTATGTTGTATTGCAGAAAATGCCCATGAACAAATTGACATCGGGAATATATAATTTTAGGATTCCATTTTTTTAATTATAAATTCACTATGATTCAGTTGGCATCAATCATATAGAAGTATTATTATGAAAAAGGTGAAATTGAATAATATGAATAATTTTATATTTTATTTTCTTTGTTCTTAAAAGAATTGGCAAGAGATAAATATTGCATTTTGACTATGATTACGCTGCATCAGATTTCCACTGAAGTTGAGAAAGTGGACAGGAGGAATAATATAGACTCAGTCCATTATAAAAAAAATCAAGAAAAAGGACGAAAAAGGGTTAGAAACCAAAATAAAGGAAAATTATAAGAAAAAGTTGATTAATTAAAAAAAATAGTTTCAAAAGTTACAACATCCATATTAGATTGTCTATCTAAAATTCAGTATAGAAAAATTATTTTATTAAATTTGATTATCTATTTTTAATTATATAATATATTAATTTTTTTTTATAATTTACTGTATCTTTATTTTTTTTCTCTCCCTATTTATTATCTATTTGTCATTATTCAATCCATTCTCTTTATTTTTCTCTCTCCAAAACTAAATAATATTTTAATACTTAGGGAATGAACCTCAATTACTAAATTAAAAAAGTAGTATTAATGAAATCTAATTTAGTAAATGGATAGGGTAGACGATGTAAAAGAAATTTTCAGGTAAATATAAAATTTAAGATAAATTTTATATTTAGGGCAATGGATGGGTGTGCTCTTAATAAGAAGTCTTTTTTTATCTTAAAAGGTTAAAGTAGAGCACCCAATTTGCACTTTATGAAAAGGCATATATTCTTCTTGCTCTTCCTCTTATCTCAATTTTCTATTCCCTAGTGAAAATAACAAAAGATGCATGTAGATCGACTTAATTAAAGAAAGCATGGTATGATACA
>JBAMIB010000104.1:6146359-6160800 GCA_037177415.1 Kaempferia rotunda | reverse complement strand
GAGCCGAGCTTAAAATGAACCAAGCTTTTGAAATAGTTGTTCAAGCTTGACTTGGTTTATTTTTTATAAGCTTGAGCTTGGTTCGTTTAGATGTTATCGAGCTCTCAATTTAAGCTTGGCTTGAGCTTGGTTCGATCTTGGTTCATTTAAATGTTATCGATCTTTCAATTTAAACTTGTTTGATTGTTTTAGACTTTTGATTGTTTGATTGATTATTGAACTTGATAATTCAAACTTATTTATTTTATTTATTTAACATGTTTATAAGAATTTTATTATTAAACATGGTTCACGAACGTTGTTCACGAGCGCTGTTCACGAACGCTAACGAACTGAACACATATGTGTTCAAGCTTGTTTGTTTAGTTTAACGAGCTGTTCAAGCTTGTTTGTTTAATTGCTCTTGTGTATATTGAACGAACATAAACAAGCTCTTACTAAGCCGAACACTAAACTTGTTCACAAACGTTTGGTTCATTTATCGTGCTATATATTAATTACTATATGAAAATTGGCAGGATTGCAATGGGCTGGAGCCTAGTGCAGCGCAACCTTGGCTATATATGCCCTTGACCGAGATGATTGCATTGGTTAAAGGTTAGATTGCTTGGTTGAAGGGCAATTTTGGGTGAATTGACTCTAAATGGAAAAAATATATATATATATATAAAGAGCAATCAAGCGACATCGGCTATGATTGACTGGATCCGGCGGAGCAAAGGCGAAGCCAGATTTGAGGTTAACTGGGCAATAACTCGGGGGGCCATCTAAAATTGTATTAATTTTACCTTATTATTGTATTAGTTTTTTAATTTTCAAATAGAAAAAGAAGATATTTAACCCGGAAACCCATTTAGAGGGCATTTTATAATCCGAACAGACTAAATCCTGACTCCGCCGGTGCGTAGAGAAGTTGAACTCAGTCTTAAAACCATGAGGGAGGGCAATTCAATAAATTATGGCATTTTAAAAAATGATTAGAAGTTTTGGTATTGTCAGGTCTAGATGCATGTAAAAGACGTGGGTAGTGATTAGGTAGAGGCTCGAGGAGAGATTATAATGGTCAATATAAAGGTCCCCCCACTCATCATCACACACGTGTGAGTGCTTAATCGGACGAAGTGGATTTCTACGTGCAAAGTTTAAGTTAGGTATGGCATGATGGCTGATTAGACCAAGCTATCGAGTAGCTTTGTTGTGAACAAATTGAATTGGAGGTGACGCTTTTGTCGGCGTGTAAGTGGCAATAATGAGAAACAGGGGAAACCATGTTATTGGTGCCCAATGTTTTGGAACATCTATCTTATCACATTCTAAGGAGCCGATGGACTAAAAACCATTTGAATGGCAACGTCTTTCAACCTTTTTACAATGGCAAGCAGAACGCTTACATTGTCGTTCAAGCAAATTCATCTTAGTTTTCACATTCCAGAATGGCTACAAGCGGAATGTCTGGGATTCACAAACTAAAGTGATAGCCCATCAAAAATTCCAAACTACAATGGAGATGAAAGACATCAGGATTTAGAAAAACATCGTTTGAATTAAAACTATTAGATTAGCAAAGAAAATTACGGTGAATACTTCATTTGAAATAGCTTTTGGCAAATTATAGTACAGAAAGTGGCATACTTGGATCAAGGCATTGTGCATGAGGCAATGATGATCCTGGTCCAACAAGACCTACTTTACTCGCAGTCATGGAGCAAGCGGGAACACGACATGCATGAACAATTGAGAGTTGTAAAAGTAGGGTAAAGGTATACCAAGATTTATTAATATATTTCCGTTGTAATAAAAGATGACTAAAACATCTCTCACCGTCCGTCCTTAGATGATGTGAAGAAAGGATAAATAGGTGTAATGGTTAAAGAATGAAAGGAGTTTTTTCTTCCAAAAGTATGCATCCACCAGGACTTGACCCATATTGACATGTTTCACTTCACGTGGTTTACATATTGCCAAACATTTTAATGATTAATATTGCTGCTGATGCTGAAGAGGAGTATTCATCAAGTAATGAATTAATAGCAGACACAAAGCTGGTTGTTTCTCATTATCAAGAAGATGGCAAATTCGTACGAGTTTGTCTCAAAAGACATTTATAATCATAACTAATTATAAATCATTCTTGTAAAGATTGTCATTTAAATACAAGTCCAAAAAAGCACTAATAAGTCCTAAAACATATCATTACCTCAAGCACTGAGTTGCTTCATGCTTTGGTCTGCCATTACAAAGTGATAAGTGTTTACCGTGGAAACTACAAAGATGCCATTTCCTCGAGCACTAGTTTCCTTCGTACTTTGGGTCTGCCATTACATAGTGATAAGCGATCACCAAGACAAATATAAAGATGCCAAGAAAATTGGCAAAGAACCCCAAGTCTTGATCGTCAATCATCTGCAAAAAAATATAGATATATATAAAAAAGTGGTAATTATCCAGTTAGGAGGAACAATATTTGCATGCTACCATATAGTGGTGGGCCAATGTGGAATTGATGGTCCATTCTAACCTAAAGAGGCAGCAACATACCACATTACAATCACAATAACAAGTCACGAATTCTCAGGATTTAAGGGCAAGTCTAATATTCTGTTTTAGTGTAATGCATCTGGCATCCGGAAGATGCAAGGCCAAGCAGATGCAAGAGTAGGTTCTATTGAGGGTTCACATGAAATATTCAGTTCACAGGCAGACGCAGAAGGTTCTTCTCGAGTCCTATTTTAAACAACCCTATGCCCATGATCTGACCGACTGATTTTGGCCAATGCGCCATCAATATCTAGCAATCCAGTAACCATTCCAAAAAAACTTGAAAAATTAAAAGATGGCACAGAAACCATGCAGGAATATTGAACTCAAAATGGAAAGTTATCAGAACAGCAAGATTATAGTGGCAAGACTTCCACTTAATTGCTTGGAGACACATTTTTGAACAACAAAATGAATGCACACTTATATTTCTGACATTTATATTTCTTGAGATCTATGCTGGGTTTCCATGCCATAATTAGTGATATAATATAGTTATCCTACTTTGTTCTTTAGATTGCAAACATGTCATGTAAGATGCACACAATGTATTTCTCACTACAAAAATTCCAATTTATAGCTCAGGTGATACCTATGTGAAGTTTGCAATAATTCTTTTTGTTGGACAACACTCTATCAACTACCAAATATTCACTTCCGTAAAACTAAATACAAATAAGGGCAAATTGTAAGTGTATCCCCTTAGTTTACTGACATTATATATATGTGTATATATAAACTCAATGTGAATTACAAATTTGGCTTATTTAACCTTAATTTAATCAAAGCATGACTATCTGAAATGTTTTTTAGTAGAGATGATTGTTAAAAGAAAAGGTAAAATAAGTCATTAAATAAGATTAAATTAATCATACTCCGATTCTAGGGGAAAACGAAGGTATTATAAATTATCAAAAAACTACAAGGGGGGTGGAGACAAATAATATAATGAAGTTTCATAAACATTATCTTTAGCTAATTCAATTCATGTTTGATAGGGCAGGGGATGGACCGGGATGAATTCTTGGCTGGCATGAACCAACTTGGGCAAAGTTATGGCTCCAATACAACCATGCACAGGGAGGGCTGAAATGTGTATTTGGATGCAGTTAAGAAGGAACCTAATCATGTCCCTTCTCAGCCAACGATGGGTTAATCTTAGAGAAATCCTGATTCCCGGGTCAAACATGGAACTCCACAGAGGTTCCCGAGGGCAACTTCTGCACAACACAGAATGACCTCAACATTCTCCTAGGTGTCAATGGGTGTACAAATTACAAACAACAACTATCCACAATTTGAATCTCCATACTATTGGTGCGTGTGCATCAGGCCATCCCACATTCATTGCAACCAGTCACCTCATATTTAAGGCCAACGTCGATAGAGATCAGAGGTTGCTCCTCTGCTCGGACCAAGTAGCAGGGGCTGACATGGCCAACATCCCATTAAGTATACTTTGAAACTGTAATTCAACATCTTATTAAATATAAATTATCTGGTAAGTCCGAATGCCAAGGGTATCACTTGCTGTAGTCACAGAAGCCTTTCTTCTGAGTTTCTTCTCTATCAGAATTGAGTGTCTACCTTGTTGAGACCCATCCCAGTGTCATCTTTGCACGTCAAGAGTCAAGAGCTTCTTGGAGACACCTTAGCGGATCTGCCAACTTCAGATGAGAAGTCAGCTCAGTCCATTCAAAAACATTTTTTCCAGTGATTTATCGAGGCACACTGATTCATATCATACCACGAACACCACAGATCATGAATGTTCTAGAGATAATGGTTAGCAGTAAGATCACCCAGCTTAAGTAAAATATGCTTATTGCTTCATCTCCAAACCTTTCTACTTCCTACACTGCCTAAGGACCTTATATCTGCCGATTATCATCAATCAAAAGCAGGATAGACAATGAAAAAAACTAACTTCGTCATAGAATCAGAATCCACATGTGCATTCTTATCGTAGTGGAGTGGCAGGATCTGCTAAGCCATAACTATCAAAATTAGCTGGATCCCCATTGGGAATCGGAAACTAAACTCCGCCCAGATTCGCTTAGATCATGGGATCCATGGAGAAATCGAGGTGTCCGTAACAGCAAGCAAATTCGCAAGGCAAGCTAAATTTCTAGGCAAATAAAAACTTGGTTCACGAAAATATGGATATATTAAATAATCAACAAAACGTCGAGTTTTTTTCCACATAATAGGAAAACAAATCGATCTGCGACTGCGAAGTAGACTGACGCTAAAATAATAAACCCAAATCTACGATAGGAGAGCGAAGTGAGGCACCTTCGGTTAGCGGTCTGAGCAGCGCCGGAACGGGTAGTAAGAGACGGCGGAGCAGCGGAGGAGGCGACGGCGACTTTGTCTTGTGGGTATTATAAAGGCTGAAGCCCTAGAATAGCGAAGTAAACGGCGACGACGGGGAACACCTTTCGATCGATTTAGGGCACCTGGCTCAGATCTGTATTCTGGAGTAATTCAACTAAGCCAATCGAACCCGCAAATAATTTTGGGCCGAAACCAGTTCAACCCGGCCCAGTGTAATAGACCGTGACCAACATTGGCCCTTCACGCGTCAAAGCCCTAACTCAAGAGTCAAGTCTACCTCCTCCCCCACTCGATGCCATGGCAGACGCCGATTCTGTCGTCCTCCTCCCTCCGATCCCTTCTCAACGCCACCAAATCCCTCCCTCAGATTGCCCAGATCCACCAGCACCTCGCAGCCTGTGGCCTTTCTGCAGATCCATCCGTCGCCACGAAGCTACTCCAGCTCTATGCCGATGCTGGTGACCTCCCGTCCGCACTCCGCTTCTTCGCCGTCATCCCCTCCCCTTCCGTCTTCGCATGGACACCCATCCTCGCCCTCCTCTCCCGTTCCTCCCTCCATCGTCGTTGCCTTTCGTCCTACCGTTCTATGCGTTCCGCCGCAGTCGCCCCCGATGGCTACGTCTTCCCCCTCGTCCTCCGCTCCGCCGCCTCCGCCCACGGCCAGAGCCGCCACCTTGCCGCCTTCCACGCTGAGGCATTCAAGTTCGCCGCGGAAGCCGTTCTCTCCGTCACTAGCGCCCTGATCGACGCGTACTCCAAAGCCGGCGACCTCATTTCCGCCCGCCGCGCCTTCGCCGTCGCGGGAGCCCGCGATCTCCTCTCCTGGAACTGCATCATTGCGGCCCACGCTTCCGTGGGCCTGCTCAAGGAAGCGCTGGCCCTGCTCGACTCCATGATATCGGACGGCTGCGATCCCGACCTGGTGACGTTGAACACCTTGATGGACTGCTACTGCCGTGCCGGCCGTTGCGCCGAGGCCCGCGCGATCCTCTACGAGCTTGCCCGGCCCAACGCGATATCGTGGACGACGGTGATCGTGGGTTACGCCCGCAGCGGGAATCACGAAGCGTCTCTGGAGATCTTCAGCCGCATGATGCACGCGGGGAGTGTCCCGCCGGACCTGGATACCTTATCCTGCGCAGCCGCCTCCTGTCGCCACGTGGCGGACGTGTCGGCAGGCCGGGCGGTGCACGCTTACGGGGTGAAGACGAACGACGTCGGCGCATTCTACGGCTCCGCCGGAGCAGCGCTGCTCTTGTTGTACGCCGGGGACAGTCGGATGGCGGCGGCGAGTTCGGTGTTCGAGTCGATGGATCCCACGGATGTGGTGACGTGGAACGCCGCGGTCCAAGGGTTGGCTCTAGGGGGACGGCGCTCGGCGGCGCTGGAGCACTTTAGGGCGATGATGTCGCGAGGCATAGTATGGAATCACGCCACTCTGTCCATTTTACTTCCCCTGTGCGACTTGAAGCACGGGGAGGAAGTCCACGCTCATGTCATCAAGCACGGCAATGGAGGAAGCATCGTAACTGAGATGAACGCATTGATCGATATGTATGCGAGATCAGGATGCATTGGGGCCGCACGCAGAGTGTTCTCGAGCATGGACGGCAAGGATGTGGCAACGTGGAACACAATGATCAGCGGGTTCGGGTCCCACGGGTTGGGGGAGCAAGCGATCGAGCTTGTGATCCGCATGGTTCAGCTCGGGTTCAAACCTAATGCGATGACATTGACCAGCGCGCTGATGGCATGTGCCCAATGTGGGCTAGTCGATGAGGGGATTGAGCTCTTTGAGACCATGCCTTTGGAATTCAGATTTTCACCGGTCGAAGAGCATTACGCTTGTGCAGTGGATATGCTTGCTCGGGCTGGCCGGTTCACTGAGGCCACTAGACTGGCCGGAAAAATGCCGACGGCGGCGAGGGTGTGGGGGGCGATGTTGGCGTCGTGCCAGACACATCAAAATGTGGAGTTTGGCAGGATGGCTTTTGAGGAGCTAGTCCGACTGGAACCAGGAAACCCGGGGAATTATGTCACGATGTCGAATATATATGCGAGAGCAGGCAGGTGGAATGATGCGGCGAGGGTGAGGGGGATGATGGAGAGGGAAGAGTTGATGAAGAAGCCATCTGGGCATAGTTGGATTGAGGTAGCTTGAGAAATTGTTGTACAAAAATTGTTATTATAGCCGTGTGAAGATTGGAAATGATAAAATTCAAAATTGTTGGGAAAGAACTTATAGACAGGGTTTGAAATAAATCAGCTGCTAAGGAAGACATACTCCCAAACAGTTGAATCTAGATTCTAAATAAACCCTGGTGAAGACGAATACTAACAAAAATGGATCATATCACATGTTTATACTGCCTAAGGAGTTGGGTATGGTTGTTTTATATTTGAATAATTCTTATGAAGACACTCGATAATACTCGACCAGAAAGAAACTCTTGCGAGGGATTGGAATACCCTTGTTGCAAGAAGGGTGAGTTAAACAGATTCAATATTGTACCAAGGCCCTTCACTATTGCTTATGCCAAAGCATACTTTTTTTGTTGAATCAGTAACTTTGTTAATTGATTGAACCTTCTCCCAACACATTTCCATCATTGAATGCCCAATTCTCGAGGGAAAGCTTGCAAGGCGAGATAAATTAACACGGACCCACAAGCGGGTCTTGCAGCAGATTGACTAGTTGATAGTCAGATTTTTTAGCTTAGAAAGATGGAGAGCTGAAGGGTGACTTCTTTAGTCGCATATCACCTCTGCAAAAAGATATATGCATTTTCCATGTACTTGTCTTCTGCAGAAAGTCAGTGAACTGATTGCACTCGGGCGTAATGTTGCCCACCCTTGCGGAGAGAAAGATCAAGGAGCATACATATTGCAGCGCAGACTTCATCCAGCTCATCACAAACCAGAGTCTCCTGGCAAAATGGCGGGGGCCTGGCAACACTGCAAATAGTAGAAGATCCACCAGTGTCTCCTGCTATCCATAAGCCAGAGGAGAACTAATTGATCCTCAAAGAAAAGTTATACATTTCCAATGTGAACATTGCAGTAATACCATCTAGAACTATAGCTGATAAGCCCGATCCACCGACAATATGGTAATGATGCACATGGCTCTTTCATATGAATCACACTACAGAAGCAAGATTAGCGACTTGTAAGAGCAATTGGGGAGAGGAGAATCCAAAAAAGGGAATTGAGGTTTGCAAAATCACCAAATGTGCACTGGCTCATAGCCTTATCGTCATCAATGCTATATTATCTCAACAAGACTAACTCCTGCTTCTTTCTTAACACGTTTGAGCTCCATCTCCCACCTTACCATTCCATAATCTGTCCATTGCCCAGCTGCAGCATAGATGTTAGATAGCATCACATATGGAGTTGATCTATCAGGAGTGACATCGATCAGTAACTTGCCGATGGCTTCTCCAACTTCAGCATTGCCATGGCTTTGACAAGCTCCAAGCAGCGACTCCAGCAAGCTTGTGGAAGGCTCAAATGGCAGGTTCTTTACAACATCATAGGCTTCATCCAAATGTCCGGTCCTCCCAAATAGGTCTATGATACAAGCATAATGCTCCATCCTTGGTGTAATTCCATGGTGTTCTATCATTGATTTGAAGTATGTTCTTGCCTGCTCGACAAGACCAGCATGACTGCAAGCAGACAAAAGACTCATGAAAGTAATGTCATCTGGTTCCAAACCAGCTACTTTCATCTCTGAGAATAGACCTAAGGCAGCTTTACCATCACCATGTATCCCATATCCATTTATTATCACACTCCAAGTGATTGAGTCCTTTACTTTCAACCCATCAAAGAGCTTTCTTGCAGTCATTATGCTTCCACACCTCACAAACATGTTGATGAGGCAATTGGCAATGGTGGTGTGGTTGTCAAGACCCATGCGAATGGCTATACTAGTCACACATTGTGCAAGATCAAGAAATCCTATCTGAGCAGATGCAGAAGCCAAATTCAACATTGTCACGGTATCGGGCTTCAGCTGCATCAAAAGCATATTGCTGAAAGAACAGATTGCTGCTTCTGCATGATTAGCTTGGATGTGTACGGACATAATTGTGTTCCAAGCAACAACATTTGTTTTATCTATTGTCTCAAAGAGCAGGCGGCAATAATGATAATTTTCAAATCTAGCATACATCATCATGGTTGCTGTATGGAGAGTAGACTCTAGATCAGAAAAGTTTCTAATAGCGTAAGCATGGATTGACTTACCTTGCAACAAGCTGTGACATGCAGGCAATACATTCAAAAAAGTTACAGAATTTGGCCTCTGACTTGAAATATTCATTTGCTCAAAAAGGAGCATGACTTCCTCAAATAAGTTACCGTTACGGTATCCTGTTATCAAAGTATTCCAAGTGACAACATCTTTGGAGGACAAGGTATGAAAAAGTGTGTTAGCAGCCTCAACTTCACTAAAACTCATATACATACTCATAAGGGCATTAGTAAGAGATGTATCCGAACTGCATCCAGTTTTAATTGCTAAGGCGTGAAAGAACATTCCACACGCAGCATCCTCAGCAATGTAGAAGCTAGAAACAATACTGATCAATGTGACCAGGTCAAACCTAACACCTTCTTGGCCCATCATGTGAAACAAGGTTATGGAAGATTCTGTATCTCCAGTCTTAGAATACCCACCTATCAAAGTATTCCAAGAGATTACACTACGTGTATGAATTCGGTAAAATAACTTCAGAGAAGTAGAGAGCTGGCTGCAATCACAGTATAGAGCCAAGAGTGCATTCATCACCTTGGTGTTTGAATCAAATACATTTCTGATAGTATATGCATGTGCAGATTTACCACGGTACAAGTCTTTAGACATTGTGCAACCAGAAATGGCATTGATTATAGATATCGAATCCGGAAGTGCATTATCAAAAAGCATGTCATGGAATGCATTCAATCCTTTGTTGGATAGACCATTCGAAAGATAGCCTGAAATCAAGGAATTCCATAGATGTAAGGACTTCAATGGTGAAAGTTGGAATAGATACTCTGCTGAATCCGTTTTTCCATGCCTAGCATACATTGAGACAAGTGCAGCTCTAACAGGAACCTTATCCGCAATGCCAGATTTTATCCCGATAGCATGGATGCACTCGCCATGACAATTAGTACAGAAATTAAAATTAGTACAAGCAGCAAGAACAGAGATTAGTGTCACAGAGTTCGGCTTTTCTTTGCTGTGGTGCATGAGCCGGAAAACTCGCAAGGATTCCTCCCATTTGTCATTCTGTGAATACGCTGAAATCATAGCATTCCAAGCAACTAGATCTTTAGAGGGCAGTGATTCAAATAGCAGTCTGGCTGCTGCTAGATTCTCGAATCCAGCATACATCGAAATGAGAGTAGGCGCTAATGCCTCGCCACTGAAAGCCCCATATTTTAGAGCAAGAGCATGTATCAGCTCACCTGCCTTAGGCGTCTCGTAACTTCTGCACAAAGGGATGATGCCAAGAAACGTGCTTGAATTTGGCTTCCAACCCTCCGCTTGCATCTGCCGAAATGCTTCAAAAGCCTCTCCCTCAAGTCCATTCGAAGAATAACCTGATAATAATGCATTCCAAGAAATCAAATCTCTGTCAGGCATTTCATCAAAAACCCTCCTTGACAACTTAACGCAACCAGTTTTCGCATACATGTCAACAAGAGCAGTCTGCACCACTAGATTGGCTCCGTATCCAGACCTCAGAACCACACAATGAACCTCCTTTCCCATTCGAGTATTCGAAACTGCGGTACAAGCCTTGATCACGAATGGGAAAGTGAACTCATCGGAGCGGAGGCGTCGACGCGAATGCTGCTTCTGCGAATAGAAGGACAGCAGGTCTCGGTGGAAGCCATTATCCGAGAGGCAACGGAGCACTAGATTATGCAAGTATAGCGAGGGGTTTTCAGCCGCTTCGAACACTGGAAGCGCGACTCTTGGCTGGTCGAAAAGCAGGTATTTTCTGATGGTGTCGACGGCAAAAGTGGGATCTTTGAGGAGCCCGGCGACGACGAAGCGGGCGTGGAGCTTCTTGACAGAAAGCAGGGAGCTGCATAATGGGAATAGGCGAAGGAGATCCGCACGGAAGAGAACGAAAGATCGAGTGAGATTCGCCGGTGCTGGTGAGGGCGAAGAGGAGAAGAAAGATACAAGGTGCCTGTGGAGAGTGTTGGACGGGAGCATCGCGTGAGGTCTTGTCCACTGAAAATAAGAATCGAAATGGATTATTACTAAAAACATATGGTAATTTTTCCCAAAATGAAGTCATCAAAGGTTACTTCTTTTAAAACAATAATGTCGGCTTGATAGCATAATTGCATAATTATGTAATGAGTTTCCTTATATTAGTTAATTTACAGTATACAATTTTACAAACTATTTTCAGTTAGCACAAGAGTATCCTGCTTATAATAGTGTGTCACTACACATACGCAAGGAGAATCAAGGTTCCCCCACCACATTAAAACAGAGGGAAAAGTTACAGTAGGTTTCTAATTAGCATTATGATGATCTAATCATAGAATTAAAAATGTCAAAAGTGGCCAGAAGTAGTCAAACTTCAAATGAACAGCTCCAAGTTCTCAGTTCGTAATATAATACAGTAGGTTATCGAAGATAGGCCACCAAATAAGTCAACAAAGATTCACTAGAGATAAATCTCCATGCCGATCAATTTTGAAGACTGGCACAGTGGACAGAAACTGAGCTTGCTCTCGCACTCTTTGCACAGGCAAAGATGTTGACAAGGCAATAAGAGCATGCACGCTTCGTTGCCTCTACAAACCTTACAAGCAGTCTCCTTTGAGTCAATGGTTTCCTTTAACATGAGTTGCAAACCAACACCGCCATTGCAGCAAGAGGCCGTGTCGTCAACCTCAATGTCACCGCAACCTTCTTTGTTGTTCCTGTTTTGAGCATGAAGTTGCTCCAGATTATACTTGAGCAAGTTAACCAAGTTCTCGTTGTACTTCGCCCGTTGCTGCCAGGCGTCTACTTCTGTTGCCAACTGCTTCATCTGTTCCTCGAGTTCCATGTTCCTCTTGTTCAAATTCTCCACTTCTGAATCTTTCTCTCTTATTTTTCTGTGGATCGTATCCTCAACCAGTGCAAGTGTTTGAAATTGTTTTGCTTGAATCTTCTCCAAAATTGATTGCCTTAAACGTTCACCCTATAATTTGAGAGTAAACCTTGTTAGTGCATGATCTATAATCATTCAAGTATTGAATGATACAAAAGTATGCGAAATAGAAATTTAATCCATAGTTCTATTTAGTTTGCAACTACTTCCTAATCTGTATGTATAAATGGGTTCTTTGGCAAAGTGATGCAGACACTGGTCCTACATAAAACATTTCTCAGGTCCAAACAAGGTTACCTACCACATACCAACAAGCCCAGATGGTTTATTCTTCCAACCAATAATGGATTTTGAAATCAACTTAAAGGCAAACAAGCAAAGAAAATTTTAGATTAAAAGAAGAAAACATATTAAAAACTTCAAAGCTAAGTTGAAGCTGGTAACAGTAAGTAACAACTCATCATGAGTATAAGAGACTTCTTACAGTTCAATATAGTTAGTGAACTCTACACATGCCTAACTTAGTTACACAGGTCAACAGGAATGCTGTTTATATATGCATCTAAGTGTATAAATGGTGAATCAGACAGAAGAAGCAGATACAAGTATGGAAAAGATAAATGAAAAAACTATATACTAAAAGAATCAAATATAAGAAAGTATATATACATAACACACTAGTGCTTGGCAAGAAGGAAAATGTTTGAGGTTTCCTTTACAATAATGATGCACAATTTTACTTGAAGTTAACTTAAAAAATGTATATGACACAATTGTGGGTCTATATAACATAATCATTCAGTAATCAAGCCTCAATATACTGTACAAGATCATACGGTCATCTAATTTTTTTGTACTAGAGTTAGCTATGAGCCTATGATGTGAATAACAAACAAAGGATGAGGTTTCATTGAATGCATAACATCAATCAAATTTTCTTCATATTCAAGCATAATCGAAACTATGGAAACAATATAAGACCAAAAGGTAAAAAAAAAAAGAATAGAATTCAACAAATATCAACTTGATAAAGCACATTACCTCAATCTTGATAAAGCGGTCCATATCAGCTTCCATACTCTGCACGTCGAGAAGGATACCCTCGTCAACCATAGGGAGCAACAATAGCGGTGGCTCCCCGGAAGAAGCCGCCGCCCTCCGGTCGTCCAGCGACAATCCTAGCCCTGTGGAAACCGAACCCATCTGCAGGAAATCGATGGACGTTATCTGCGAGTTCTCTAGCAAATCATACTCCTTAAGACGCTTCGCTCTTGGCTCCCATCCGTCCGCCGCCAGGCCCACCACAGCCGCGGCAGGAGCAAGTCCCACGGCATTTACAACTGAGTTCAGAAGCGATTTAAAAGAAGGAACTGCAATTTTACGCGCGAAGTAGCGCAAATGGGGAAGGAAACCCTAGAGGATGGAAAAGGAAAACAAATTACCGGACGGATGAGAAGGGCCGCGGAAGCTTCCGGTGTTGAAAAAGGAGATTGGATCGGAGATTTGTCCAGCAATCGGCACAAAATTTCTGCTTTTGACGGAGAAGGGGTTTAGGCATTGTAAATTTATGGGTAACATGAAACTAAACGGGAGAACAGAGGAAGCACGATAATTAGAACAGGAGAAAGGATCGGAACCTGAAGGGAATGGATTGCTGTTGCTGTTGCTGGAGGTCGCGCTGCTGCGGGAAGAGCGACATGGCGAAGAGCGCAAGAACGAAGGAGGTAAAGAGCGGAAGAAGAGGTGGAACAGGTCAACAGGCTGACCATCCCGTTATGGTACTCAACTATATCGGATAGGACCGCTACGCTACAATGACATCCGTTATAATCTCCATGGTTTTTTGCTTTGTGCCAGTTATTATAAAATTATTAATTCTTAAACCCCACAAAATTTCCTATAGGGCGTACTAAAGTTCGGATTGACTAACCCTCCGTTTTGGATGGAGTGAGCGGAGGTTCATTAATGAAAAGAGAACGAAGAGAAAGGGGGAGAAGATGGTTCATTAACTTAACCTGTGTTACCGTGTTTGAAAGGAAAGGAAGGATAATGAAAATTAAATATATATAATTATAAAATTACCCTCACTTATTAGATATAACATTTAAAATGGATTTTTATTAATTTTTTCACTATTTTTCAAGTAAAAATACATAATAATAAATAAATAAATAAATAAATAAATTGAAAGCATGAAAGAGGGGCTTTCTTAATTGTGCCACTAGCGTGTTATTACTTTATGTAGAAGTTTAATATCAAAACAAGTCACAAATAAATGTGATAAAAATACCATAGAAACGAATGAGAAAGAATAGATTTTTTTTATTGAATTAAAGAATCTTCTACATGAGGGATACAAATCCCTTTTATACCAGTTGGGATCCTCTGGACCACAATCCCTGGTCCATCCTTGGACCAGTGCACATCATCCGTTGGATTGGAGATGAG
>JBAMIB010000104.1:6119169-6135785 GCA_037177415.1 Kaempferia rotunda | reverse complement strand
GGAGTTAAATACGTAGAACGTATAGTAGCGGAAAAGGCAGCTAGTGTTGACATATATGGGCCCTTGGAGATCGCCTAGTGCACGCATGATTTCGTTGAAAAAAATGACTTTGTCATTGACATATCGATTGAAGGGGTCGATGCCCTCAAAGAGTTGCGGAAACTATTCATAGCAGACGCGGTTGCCACCACAGTATATCATGAAGAACATGTCCTTCCTGATGGCAAAAGAGTTATAGGCTTTCATAAAAATTAAATTTTGAGGGCAGCATATTTTATGCTTGTCTCATACCTTAAAATTTGAGGTCAGGCACTGGCAGGCAGATCTCAGATGGTGGACTAATTTGATTTGCCTGCACAGGCCCAAATCGAAAAGCTTAAAGTTAAAACTTGATGTCCATACCATCTGACAACATCAATGAGAGGCAGCAGCTTTCGTTAATTGCATCATCGATCTCTTTGTATATTTAATATGATGCTGACATTAGCAAAAATGGCACGTGGTGTCCGTATTTAAGCTTCCTACGGTGCTTTAATTAAAGGACTGACGCCATTAAAGATATATGAAACTGATGTTGACTGCAACGCGTAAATGTTTAGATTGTTTAATATCTTAGATTTACTATTATTAAAACGGTAAATTAGAGAAAACTCCCTAATTAATATTTCACATGCAGTCCCCATGTCAGAAAAGTTTTGTTTCCACTCCCTGCATGCAATGTTTCATTTGTTTCAACTCATTGTATGCAAACCTGATGACCAAATTGCCCTTCATTTTTTTTAGTACAACAGATCCCAAATAAAGTATAATTCCTCTTAAATTTACCATATTTAAATTAAAATCAAGTATATTTTCTGTCAAATTGTCCATGCATGTAAATATCGTTATCTAATTGCTCCTATTTTTTTTAGGTATAAAAAGTACAAAATGAAGTATAATTCGTTCTAAATTTAACACATTTAAATTAGAATCAAGTATATTTTATATTAAATTGTCCCTCATTTTTTTTAGATATTAAAAGTCCAAAATGAAGTATTATTCTTTCTAAATTTAGCACATTTAAATTAGAATCAATTATATTTTCTATCAAATTGGATCACACCGATTTTGTGGCCGGATTGATGTCGCAATTTGACCGCAATTGATTGCGATCCATCGACGGGTTCACCCGTCCATCTTGGTTATAGTTTGGATTCGAGCAGGCGGTCAGAGGCCGCCCGGAGGCCATCCCCCTTTGGAGGAATGATACTTAATTTTTAACATTTTATACCTAAAAAAAATATAAGGGCAATTAGGTAAATTAGTATCCATTATAAAGATTAGGGAGTAAAAATAAAACTTTTTTTTAGTATAGGGATTGCATACAAAGGTCAAGTTTTGATTATTTATCAAAAATATAATTAAATTTTTAAATATCTAAGGGCAGAAAGTTTTTTAGTTTTTTTTAGACCCTTATAAAATGAAGGAAGAGAGTATGAAGTTAAGTTTTTAAAATGGAACTTAGTTTCTTAATAAGAGAAATAAAAAAAAAAAATCTGACAGCTAAGAATAGAAAGCTTCCTCCTGTGTAAAAATGTAATTCCTTCACCTCAGTGTCTCCGTGCCAACATAAAAGAGATAAATTATAAATATCTACTAATTATTAGTACAAATGTTAAAAGTATAAAACAGATATATGTTTGAACATACTAAATTTCAACCTCAAACCTTTATAATATCTTTCTATATTTTAACTATAGCATCGTCCTAAAGGATTGGCTTTCTGTGATTGTATTATGAGCAGTGTCCTTTTATGTATATTCTATTCGAAATGAGAAAAGAAACATTAATTTTTTTTTTTTTGAGCATTTCTTAAGAAAGAAAACTTTTTAATTTTAAACAGCTCAACTATTTTTTTTCCATTAATTACCCTCCAGCCAGTCCCTTATGCGATAACTAATTTTTAATTAAAATTTAATTAAATACTAAAACATATAGATGACTGCTTAATATCTATCCTTCAGTCTAACCAATCCGGAGGTGAACGGTCCAATGACATAGATCGAACAAATTCAAAAGTGCTCAACTGTCAAACGTGTCAGATTATATATCCACGGAATATTTAATTAAACTTTGACTATATGTTCCAAACAAGAATAATAATACGTGAATCTTTAATAAAGAGCCATAAATAAATATTCATAATGAAATATTAATAATATTCAATATATAATAATGAAAATAATAATAATAATAATAATAATAATAAAGAGCCATGGACAACGCAGTGATCAACAGTGGGTCCCACGCGCTTCCATTTCTCAATCGTGACAGCTAACAATTATTTTGATGTGATCGTGTTTGGTATTGACTAATTCAATTCAAACACAAGTTTCAACTTTAAATTGCTCCAATAAGTTTCTTCTTTTAAAAATAATTAGCACAACATTATTAATTAGCACCTAAAACTCTCATTAATGAAAGTAAACTTGAAGAATTCAAATCAAAGAACTGGAAGAAAATGAACCAAATAACAGGATATTTAAAATTATTGAGATTCTTATTAAAAATAGGATTCATGTTGGAGTTGGAGATCAGTTTCACATTTCAACTAGATTTGGAACTCAAAATAAAAACTATAAACGTTCTCAAAATAATTAGTCAAACAGTTCAGATTGCACAGAATTGGTCAACTATCATTAGCTTCTATTATTTTTTTTTCTAAAATTTCTAGGGTCAAATAAGGCCAGTAAGATATTCCTCTGGGTTGAATCCATTGAATTGGTCGGTTTGCCTTTAAGTATCATACATATCTTTTTCAAAACATTGCAAGCTAATAGAAATCAATTTTCATTATTTTCCCTAAAATATTCAGATTTAAATAAGACCAATTAGGCATTCCTTTAGATTGGTCTGTTTGGATCTTAAAAAGCTACAATTAACATTCTTAATGATCTTGCAAGCAAAAGGAGAAAAAAGAGTATAAGCATGGAACACAAATGTTCCACAAGAACCACCTCTAAGCATCTCACAAAGTCAACAGCAAAAGGGATACACAATCGACTTTTAAATCATATTGCGAGTGCTCGAAAATCTGAAACTACTAAGCATTATATCCTTCCAATCCAATGTCAATGATGATCTTTAGTCAGCATTATGATTGAACACCATCCCTGTTGTTTTGATTTAGAGAACATATTCAAAACGTTGTAAGATCATGTTGGGACTCACTCACTGTCTTGATATGGAAACCATAATGTACGCGTGTTTTAGTCGGTTTCTTGGTCTTGCTTATCAGAAGGTTGCCCCAAGTATTCTTTCTCAATTGTTTCCTTCAGAATGAAAAGTCGTTGGATTACCACTGGATCATTCATTTTCCTTGCTTCCGTCAAGTCTGTTTCCTCTTTATTTAAATGATAAGCGTCGAGCATTATCTTAATCCATTTGTGCAGCTCCTTGGGAGTTCTGAGAAACAAAGCAGAGACATCAAGGAAAGTTCAATTTCAGATTATATGACAAATTAAATTAAGGATCTGAGAACAAGCTAATCGTGTGCGATTTTACATCGGGTGGGAGGCAAGAAGACAATTACTTACGTGTATATAACATCAGTAACTTTGGGAGGCAAGAAGACAATTACTTACGTGTATATAACATCAGTAACTTTGGCATCGTGTTCGTCTCCAGGAGAGAAAGCAGTGGCAAGTGCCATAAATCGCTCTTCAGGATCAGTTATGTTCAACAAATACTTCAATAACTTAATCTCAGGAGGCGCAATACTTTTGATGCTTTTTTTTTGTTGCCATATATATGTGATGCATAATGTCTTTAACCTGCAATGATGGACAAATACTCTCATCTACAACCGAATAACAAAGATGAAAGGATAATAAGCTTATCGTTAACATTTTTTTTTCCTGTTTCTTCGGCTGTTAACAGACAGCAAAAAGAATTCAGTCTTTTTTTGGCTATATATGAGAACAGCACGTAAAACTCGCAAAATTTCCAAGCCTCACCTCGTTCCTGATTGTGGTGGATTCTTTTGCTGCTGCCCAAGTTCTATTTATCAGAAGAATCAAGGACGAGTCCAGTTCCTTTGCCTTAGCAAGTCTCTTAATCTTTTCACATGCTTCGTCCAAGGAAGGGGAATTTAGAATATCATTGAACTTTGATTGTGCTGTTTTCAGTATCTCTGAGTTTTCAATTGTGTTGTTGTATGCACTTACGGCAGACAAACATTTAGCTCCAAGCCTGGCTAGTCCTGTGTATGAAGCATTTTGTAATAGGCATTTCTTAAGAACCAGGTTCAGAAGGAAAACAACATACATCACAAAAGGTCATTGACAGTAATTGCAAGATGATAACCAAAGTCTAACTGAAATCAATTAGATGTCAAACATACAAAACAGTATCAGCTTTACAATACATATACCGACACACCTAGAAGTCACCAAATTGATGCAATGAGACTGCTTACAAAACCTCAATAATAAAGTATCCCCTTGACACACCCATTAGAATTGCAAGAATTATGAATTGCTTAATTCAATATGTAGAAAACGGAAGAGAGACAAGTGGGTTCTATTACCTTAAAAACTAATAATCAAAAGAATACAAGGAAAGAAAGCATGTACAGGTATGCTTGACCACATGTAGCAGCTAAACATTTAACAACAAAGAAACCAAACATGTCTTGTCAGTTCTAGAGGTTCAGACTTTAATCAAGGATTTGGGTATATGTGAAGAATATGAATTTCAACAGAAATATATAACTTTAAAAACATGGATTTTAATAAAAAGAAACAATTCTGAAAGATCAAACAGTAGAGAATATTCAAAGATTGTAATAATACTCTTACTTTTGAAGGATCAAAACTAAAGATGCAAAGACAACACTGGAATAATATGTGCATGAAAGTGTTCCCAACATCAGACCACCTATTTCCACATATATATAATTTAGAAAGCTTGGAATAATCTTCTTATTCTTCAATTAAGGATTTGCGCATATCCGAAGAAAATGAATTTCAAAAGAAATATATATAATTTTAAAAATATGGATTTTAAAAAAAATAACACTTCTGAAAGATCGAAAGAAAAGATGCATGAAAATAATGTGTATGAAGGTTAGACTTATCCTCAGACCCCCTTTGCTCCACTATAACATAACCTACAAAAAAAAACTCATGAAATCTTGTCAAAACATTGGATTTTTTACCATAGAGAACTTTTTTGTTGCTTAGGAAATCATACGATCCAAGAACTATAAAGTTGCCCAGCTGCAATTCTAAAACAACAGCAACTTAATCCAATAACAAAAACAAGCCCCTTACCAACTAAAATGAATTAAATACAACATAAAAATGTTCATCCGCTCTTCCGACCAACAAATTTAAGCACCAAATTTTCTCATAAGACCATACATTTAAGCACAGTCAAGGAACTCAAGTCCCCTGCAATTTAAGAACAATCAGTAATGTTCAACGACAGCCTTTGACCATCCATGATTTCAACTAACCAATTGGACAATGCAGGAATAGAGTATGCAGATTCTTTAGACAACTATTGCATCCATATCTTACATACCTCCCAAGTTAATGTTAATATGCTAGTTTGTAAAAATAGTCAAAAGGAATTTGTATTAAAAGATAGCAAAATCTGAAAGATAACATAGACAAACGTGAAGACAGTCGAGAAATAAATTGTCAGAATTAATTCACCAGGATTGTTCAAAAGAACAAACAACAGAATCATGAATATAACCTACTAGAAAATGTTAGAATGATTACCAGGTAATCTAAATGTCAAAAATGTAAAAAAGTTGTATTAAGTTTATATGTCAAGAATACTTTTAAAGCAATATGGATTCAGATAACATGCTTAACTCTCTAAAGGAGTACAATTCATGTTTATGTCTTGGAAATTTGGAAAATAAAAAAGAAAATAAGAAAAAAAAAAGTGAGAGATATTTGCCACCATCTTTTTGAGTTCAATATATGCTAAAAAAAATTACACCAAAGATGCTTTGATCTCCCTCAAAAATATAATCAGCCATAACCTCCTGGAAATATAATCTGTACATATACTACTACCTATAGTGTCCCTCCAATAAAGTTACACTAATTGCTGTTAATTGTATATAATAAATTACTTAAGAATCCTTTAGCTAAAATTTTGGTTGTTAATGTATTATCTAACCAGATGAGGTTTCTTAGTTAATTCGACAAAATAAATTTCTCAAAGTTTATAAGTTACAATCCAGTACGATAAGGAGTAAAAACATGCTTAATTTAGAAAGTTAAATGATTGTTCCTCTTGATGGTGCAATGACATCCAGAATTAGATCTAAAGCACAGGAGAGTACATCACCATCAAAAAGACAAATTGCAAAGGCATAAAAGTGGTTTTAATTAGAACTGATCAGTAAAGAATTTAACAACCATGATTTATTTTACAAAGTCAAGCTTAGATATAGTCTCCCTCAGTCAAAACTACTAGTGATCAAAAGTTATTAACTTATAATTTAGTTCAAACCCTTAAGTTGAAGGGGAGTTTGACGCAATGGTAAAGTTACTACCATGTGACATAGAGGTTTGAGTCTCAGAAACAGCCTCTTGCAAAGCAAGGAAAGGTTGTGTACAATAAACCTTTCCCCGAGACCCTGCATTGGTGGGAGCTTCGTGCACGGGGCTGCCCCTTAAGTTAGTTAGCCATTTGAAGACTTGCAAGTTCAACTTTCCCACAAACTTTCCATATTCTAGATGCATTGAAAAGAGTCGAACATAGAGAGCACAAACAAGTGGTATTGAGTGCTTCATGGTGAGATAAAGAATGAGTGTAGTCTATTGCCCGCCAAGATCATTTTTGGCACGTCATCCAAGTTTCACAAACTATTGTCCTTTGAGCAGTATGACCATCAAAATGTCCTATGAATACAAAAGGCACATTAGGGGAAACCCATGAACCTTATGTAGGATACCCTAACACTAACATATACTATATAATAAGAATTATAAGACGCTTAAACTACCCTCAACGCTTCTTTATCATGGTTTTAGCGGACCCAAAGCATCATACCAATCCATCATGTATCAATTTGAAAACGTAACACCACTTATTGCATTCAAATTTCCAGCTGTAAAGATTTAGCATAAATTTCATCCTCCAAGAAATTAATAATAAGGAACAGTTTAAATAATAAGAAATAACTTACAGAATAAATAGAGAATAAAACATATACCCAAATGTGAGACACAAGGGGTAAGCCACGAATATTATAACAATTTTATGGACCACTTACTGCAAGGTTTCCCTAAAATTCGTAGTTGCCATCAATTTTTCCAACAACTGTATCCGAGTACAAAGAATCAGAAGGGGAAAGAAAATATAGGTAACCTGGTGCCGCTTCTCCTTCTTCCTCTCGTTCCTCTTCGCTGCTTTGCTCTTCAGCTTCTCGACCAACGCAGGATCGCACCCTGGAGGCACTTCAGGTTCACTCTCTTTCCTCAACTGTATCCGTAACATTAAACCCCCAAAGAGGCACCAACGAAGAAGACATCTTAAGTCCAATGACAAGAACAAAATCCAACCATCGTCATGCCATATAGGAGAGGTGGAGAGAGACTCACAATTGCTCCCTTTGGCTGGTAGGGGGCGACCTCGTCCTGGGCCACGTATCCGGCGCGGATGCGGACGGGCTTGCGGAGGGTGCCGTCGGGCCTCCTCGTGGGAGCGAGGATTCGCTCGCCCTCCTTGGGGATGGAGAGGAGGCGAGGCGGAGGGGGGTCACGACCGGAGCTCGCCATCACCGCGGCGGAGTGGGAGGAGAAGGAGGCAGGCACAGGAAGGGAGGGAGGGCGACGGGGGTTTGTGATCCTCTGTCGACTATGGAATGAATTATTGACCGATTTGGATTTGCGAGGATTTTACGTGTAGCCTGGCCGGGCCCTGCCTCGGCCTCTGCTTCTCTGCTCTGCTCTTGCGTTTGATTTGACCTTGCCCGGTTGGACGAGGGTAATTTTCACAATGCCCTTGAAAGTTTGATAATTCTAGAAATAAATTATGATTATAAATCACATTTTATTGTGAGGGATAAGATTAATTATGCCCTCAATTTTGAAGCTGGCATTGAATAGAAAATCAATTAATTATAAAATTTTAATGCTCTTTACTCTTGAGCGTGCATAAGAAAGAAAAAAAAAATTTTAAGTAAAAAATTATCCTCGAATGAAAAAAAAGAGTGAATAAATCTCTTCCTTTGTGTATTTGTATTGATTGAGAAAGGTTGATATATGTTTGTTACATGATATAATTTTGTAAGTTAAAAGGAATATACATCAATTTTTTTTTTATATATAATGTAATTTTATGAATGCAAAGAGATACCTACGTCGTTTTTTTCTTCCTTTGCTTTCGTCCGATTTTGAGATGATCGATTTTAACTCTAAAATTATCTACGGATGAATTTTTTTTCTCTTACCTCAAAATATTTTAATAAAATAAATAATAAAAATTTTACTTCTGTAAAATTTTTCTTTAATTTTATTTTCTACTCTTCCAAAGAAACAGACCAAAGTCTCTCAATTTACTCGATCACATCAGTAGTAACACACGCCATTGATAAAGATGACGTGAAATAAAATTTAGTCGATCCAAAATTACTTAACTAAAATAATAATAAAAGAACAAACTTCAGTGAAATAGGGAGGACTCTAGCACGAGCTATATTGATGGAAGACCTTTAAATAAGATCCTCTAGCTATAACTTTATTTGGAAGAGTTCTAAACAAAGTCAACCAGGCAAGTTTACGTCGGGTATATGATTCGGAATCATCAGTTTCATATTTAATTTTAATTGTTTAAGATGATTATAATTCACGATTCAGAACCTTTGGTTCACAGTTTATCACCATTTACACACGTATTGTCACCATGCTACATTATTATATTAAAAAATTATAATTGTATATTCATAAAAAAAAAGACTTGAACTTATTTAAATTGTCTACGTACCTCCTTAACATATAGGGGAATCAAAGCACACATGGTTCTTTTACTTTTTTTTTTAATCTTTTTTATAGTATGAAGTAGCGTTGTTACTCATTTTTATTTTATGTTACAGTAGTATTTGTTCTTTTGATATCAAATTCTTCTGCTTCATCATCTAAAAGTTACATTTCTTGGAGTTTTGTTCGTGATCCAATCGTCGAGTAATGTTTGACCATCTAACAAGTCGAGAGATAAAGTCGATCGGCGATCGTTGTTCATCAAATATGTTATCGTTAACACTAAACATCAGTTCCATGACAATTGTTGACACTCGGTAAGCTAAAATTTCACTGGTGATCATGAAAAGGACGGGAAAGCTTAGAACCTTCTAGGACACTCACTTTTAGAATATCACAATCTGCTTCGCTATTTGCTTAATTAAAATTTAAAAAGTCATAAAATAATTTTCACTTTCTGTGTGAAATTTGAGAATCCTTGTAGACGTGTCATCTATTATTTAATAAAATTTGTGTTTTGTAAATTTTAAATTTCTACTAATAGCATTTTGTATTTCAGAAATATTTATTTGTATTCTATATTTTATATTATATTCTTTATAAATATCATATAAATAATTTTTAATGTTATATACAATATTATTGGGATAAGGAGAAACATAATCTTTAAATGAAATTAAAGTGTCATAACACAAATTTAATATTTCTGATAAACTTCTAATTTACATCTAGAGTCTAACAATTAAATATATTTCAAAAATATGGAAAAAATATTTTTCTCATTTCAATTTCATTGTTTGTACACAAGAAGATAAAAAAAATCATTGGTACTAATTTTATTTAAAACTAATACTGTATTACAAAATTTTCTTAAAACTAAATGAGAAGTGGGATAATAATAAAAAAATCAAAAAGTCATTTAGTTGAACAATTATATATTTTTAAAATTTCATAAATACTGCTACAAATATTCTATTAGTGTGTGTATATATATATATATATCTCAGTATTACTAATATTTTATGTAAAAATAAATATAATAATTCTCTATATTGAATGAATCTTGTAACAATTGATATGTTAAATTTCAACATGTTGATATATCAGAAATTTTTAGGTCTCATTCTATTATTTTTATAAACTTTACTTTATTGATTCATTATAGATATATTCCACCATAAATAAGAAATAGCAGTTCTAATTAGTTTAATATATTTTTTTAAACTTTTAATACATCGTGAACACATAAATTTAAAACATAACATAAGTAACGAATATGAAAAAATAAATCACCAATAATATGTTGACATATAAATTTTAGTTCTTCAATATTAGCGATATTAAAACTAGCATTATCAAATGTTATTAAAATATTTTATAAGTTAATTCATATTCTTTTAAAATTAAACATAATAATTACGAGATGTTATGAACACTATAGCAACGTTTGATTAGGTGTAATGTAATCAAGTTTGTAATGTAATCAACTTTGTAATGTAATATAATGTAATTAATATTACATTACTACGTTTGGAAATATGTTGTATGTAATCTTTGATCCCAAGGGTGATTACATTTTTTTTTTTGGTGTCTATTATTTTTTATAAAAAATGTAATTTGTATTATTATAAAATGACAAAAATATCCTGACACTTCTGCCGATGGTCGATGGGTGGCCGGCGGCTGTTGGTCGATCAGCAAGTGACCGGAGGCGGTCGGCGGTCGGCGGTCGGTGGGCGACCTGAAGCTGTCGGTCGGTTGGCGGGCGACCGGAAGCCATCGGTCGGTCGGCGGTCTTCCGGAAGTCGATCGTCGGCCGGTCGGCGATCTTTAGGCGGTCGGCCGACCGGTGATCGATCGGCAATGAATCGTGAATCGTGAATCGGCAGTCGGTCAACAGCCGCCGATTGTCGGCTAGCGTTTGACGAGCGAGGTGTTGTCGACTTGCGGTTGACGAGGGAGGTGCTGTCAGTAAATTTGTTAAGTGGTGATTTGATGTGATAAGCTAGTGGTATTTGTGGCATATTAAATTTTGGGTTGGAATGTAATCTGAATTGCATGGTATTTGCCTTGTAATATTGATTATAAAAGTTTATTAACTTTTGTAATTCATATTACATTATATTACGGGATTACATTGATAACAAACAAAGTAATCTAGATTACAGTCTACCAAATATACCCTATTTGATTTGTCAAAAACTCTACATGTTAACCATCTTTTTTATATTCTAAGTGTTATCGATCCAATGATAAATCACACTCATATACAAATAAATGTGTTTAGCAATGATCACCGTCGATGTCAAAACATAAAAAAAATTTATTAATTAATTTATTAAAATTTTCAATTAAATATTTTTTTTTTATTATTTTACTACTTTTAAATTGTATGAGTAAATGTGGTTTTAGGAATATAAGGTTAAGAGATTTTTTATAAAAATCTTCAAAAATAATTTAGATCCAAAAATATAAATTTAGTTTCTATAAAATAAATTTAACTAATAATTATTTTAATTTATTATCAGAATATAAAAATAAACAGAATCAGTACTTATATGAAAATAGTATTCTGTCAAAAATCTAGATAATTATACTTGTGAAAGATCAATTCTATATTCTGTCAGGTGTTTTACTTGTACGTATCGTTTGAACGACCCATAGCTGATGAAAGAATGGTCTTCTCAAAATATTTTGTAAAAATAGAAGATTTTAATCAAGTAACTTACAAACTTTGAGTTATTATATTGGTACTTTCTTATATTTCGAGTGTCAGATTGAATGTTGCCTTGTCTCATTATCGATAGATTGAATGTCGAACTCATTCGAATTCACTATTTCCTTACCTCTCCAAAATCAAGATGATGAATTTCCTTGCCCTCGACCTCCTTCCATTATAGTCGGAACTTAGAAGTGAAAGTCAAAAGTAAATAGAATTAGAGTTAAAAGAGATTGTAAAATTGAGAATAAAAGTAGAAAAAATGAGTATGAAAAAAAAAATAAATTCTCTATTTATAAAGTTGGGAGAGTAATAGACACTAAATCATAGTCAATTCAACCTTCTCACACTAAAAACGCACATTAATAATTGTTATAGATGAACATTTGCTCGTGAAAAGTGTATGGATGTTCTTGATGAACTTTGGCTCATTAAGTCTGTCAGTCTTTCCTGTCTCTCCTGTCAACTTAGCTCGCCGATCCAACTCTATTTTGCGACCCTCGACCAAATGGCTATTTAGTACATGCCAAAGCCATATATATAGTGAAGAACGAAAGACTAATGAACATTAGTATAAGAACGAAAGACTTTCTACGGGTTCAACGGAAACACCCGAAGAATAATGAACATTAGCAAAAGAAAATCTGTGTTCTGATCAAAATTTGCAAAACATTAAAACAAAATCTTCAGAGTGAAGTTAAACCACAATCAAACTCCAACTTTGCTATAAATGCCATTAATTTGGACAGAAGCTTTCTAGTGTCTACCTGATTTTCCAAATTATATTAGTCGATTAGAGCCAGGCTGTTCAAACCTGCATCAAATTGTTGAAAAAGAAAATGAAAGAGTTCGGAATTTGAAAGTGCAAATTCGTCCAATCTTCTCATCCATCAAAGGAGATGAAGACAAATAGAATGTGCAAATTAATCTGTGGCTAATTCGAAGCTTTCGAGTATAAACCGTCCAGTGGAAATTAGAAAAACAGAACGAAATAATTCAGACTATGCGCTCCAGCTCTCTGGCATAACTTAATGCCTGGTTGATGAGTTGCAGTGATGGTATTTCCTTGCAAGGTTGAGATTCTTTTGCCTTTCGAAAGAAAACACAACAATCCTTGATTTCCCATTCCGGGTGTTCCTGCATGTATGAAATCATAGAACAGGTAAACTTCTACTATAACACCAATTGGACATGTTTTCAAGATCTCAAGAGAACTGGGAACTTCGAGTGAGCTCAATGTACCATACCGGAGCCTTGTAGGGATGGAATTGGATAAGTCAGCTGCCTAAACTAGTTTATTATATGCAATACCTAGATGCAGCTACTTTTAAGGAAAAATGATCAAGGTCGACTAGATGACTATTTTAAAGGAGGAAAAATTGTAGGAATTAACTCTTGTGATTTTGTTGTTGCTGTTGTAAAGTGAAAAGAAAGTTAAGACACCAGTATGGATTTTATCTGAAGCGAGGAAGCAACACTGCGTTAAGAGAACGAAGAGTGACACTAACAGCTCATTCGTATACTAGCTTTACTGCATAACTGCCAGAATCATTTAGCATAGAAAACCACAGGGAAAAAAAAATGCAGCCTGTATAGAACGAGAACGACGAGTTGAAAAACATCAGTTTCGGACCTTGTTCAACTTTTCTTTTCCAAATACATAGGCAGTAAAAGTGATGGGAAAAAAAAAACTGATACCATCATCAAAAGGAGAAAACAAAGGGAAGTTGTACTGGTTGCTTGCTAAACTACAGCAAAGATATTCCAGCGGTAAAAAAAAATTAAGTACCTCTGAGATATAATCCGAAAGCTCTTGGTCAGAAGAAAACATCAGAATCTTTTTGGCATCAGTAATGGACAAATAATCATAAGCCTTTTCGCTGCACCCAGAAATCTCATCTCTGAAAATATGTAGGGGCGGTGAACTCACTTAAAAGAACCTTACATAATTTGAGTATAGAAGAAAGATATTGTAATTTACCTGACTGTCTTTGCAAGAAGATCCATGAAATAAACATAAGTATCATGCGGCACAGACTGCCTTGCAATCAATACACGATTATAAGCACCTTCCATGAAAGATTGTTCCAGCTCCACAGCATGCTTGATGCAAGGGTTCTCCAAAGCATTTTGCAGAAGTAGCTCTAATTCAGTGTGAAATTCTGCTATTCTATTTTGCACAAGTAGCCTTAGAAGGTTCAGACCTAAGATTGGGTACTCCTGGGGTGACAGTGGTATCATACCACTGTTCGAAAGAAAAGAAGAGAAGAGAAAAGTCAATAAAGCAACACAGAAGAATTAAGAAAAAAAACAATGATATTGCTAAAATTTAAGAACCCTTAGGTAGGATAACCATAGGCATTAAAGGTAGACATGCACCAACCCATAAAATTCAAATCTAGAGTACTAGAGTGATCTGAACAATGCATTTAGAAACAATAAATTTTTGGGCAATCATTTCAAAACTGTGATGTTCCACCACCTTTTTTTTTGTCAAATTCTATTATAAGAGCAAGAAAAAATATGTTTAGAACAGTTTTCTTTTCTTTTCTTTTCTTTCCATGTTATTATACTCAAAGACAAACCCGGGCAGATATCAATAAATTTAACACATTGTAGTTACCATATTGTATCAAAGTACCTAAACAATTATCAAATCAATTGACAGGCATGAATATCATATGTACCACAGGCGGTCTTCAATTCATAGTGGGGACTTAAATTCCATGCACAATATTATCCGCATTGAATAGATAAATAAATTATTAAATATTTAGCAACCATTGGGTGCCAAATTTAATGTATCAGCATGACAGGTTTGTTAACCCTCTCAATTTTTTTTAAAAAAGAATATTAAAATAAATATTTCTGAATGTTTTTTCTTTCGAAAGAAAGATAGTAATAGGGTATTACACACTGATTAGGAGAAATTAGTATTAGGGTGAAATAGGCCAATTAATCAGCAAAACTTTCCGTCCAATTGTAATGTCATCACCAGAAATTTGGTGATCAAGACAAAGAAGTAGCACAATTAAAATAACTGCTCACGTATATTCTTTATTTTGATCCACAAAAGTAGATATTAATTTGGAAATCTTGTATCTGGATGATTGATTACAAACTAATAAGGAATAGTTGTAATTGGGGTAAACCTAAGTCAAAATTGAGCTAAATAAGGCTGAATCATTGGATGAGCAACCAACCCAACTACCCAAGATCAGGGCTTCACTTGGGTTTGATTGTTGGTTGGTCGGCTGGTCCCTTTCCTAGCTGAACAAGTGCAAAGAAGCAATATTTGTCGTAGGTGCAAATTAGCTTTGAATCAAACTAAATTTAGATATTCCAGTTGAACCAAGATTGGGTTCATGGGAGTCAAGTGGGTTTATTAAGATTATTTTGATTTCCATACTCTCACTTCTCCACAACAATATTACATAATGCTGGCCTCTACTGAACAGCAAACACCACATCTCCTTAGATGCTGATCACTGCAAATACACCGTCAGCAGCGCCTACCAACGCTAGCTCCATCACTGCTGCCCTTACAATCCACTACTAGAGTAGACGAGGCATAGAGCTTGTCTTTCTCCTCCATCTTGCATCGCCATTGCTTGCTGGAATCAGATGTTCCTTGCACCAATGCGATCATTGCCTCTCATGCAGTAGATGGGCAATGACCATTCCATTGAAAGGCCAATGGTATGCAAACATCAGTGCAAGAAGAACAGAAAAAAAATGAAAAGGGTTAAGACGAAACTGATCCAAGAAGCAACACAGGCTGAACAAGTGGTCTAATGATGTGAGGTCTACTTCTCTAATAGTTGAGATTGGGGAGATGATTCTCTAGGGCCATCCCCAGAACCAGTAACACAAAGCACACCACTTGTCTTGTTCGTCTGGATTCGTGGAGAACCAATTACGGTGTGCACATGGGAGAACCCATCAGATGGGGTTTTACAGATCAAACAAGTAAGCAACTGCAGAATATCAGCTATGCAAACACCCACTTCTACAATATGATTTTGATGCGGATTTTGGTTACTACTTTCTACAAATATATGATGTTTCTCAATTGTCATTCTTTTTCAAACTCCAAGCGATTGTGAATCAAAATTCTAAACACAAGGAGAGCTATGCCAACTACAGGCTTTATTACAATAATAAAGAAATCCATGCTAAATAAGCCTTGATCATAACATACATCACTAATCCATGTGAATTTTTACCAACAGGCATGACAAAATTATAACCCCGCTTTAATAGACTATCATCCAGTTGATTTAAATCATGTTTAACTAAAAAATATACAGTCCACAAAAACTAGTAAACTTCAAACAGGATAGTACAATTGAGAACATTTCTTGAACCTTTTTGTGGTTCAGTAAACATAATGTACGAAAAATTTGATAGGACATACCAGGTATCAGTATAGTAAGGTTTGAGTTGAAAGAAATCTCTTTCGAAGGCATCTTGATCTTCAGTTTTCACACTCAGAACAACAGCATGTTCGTATATCTCTCCTGAAATCTCACCACCAATGGCAACCATTATTATTATACCGGATAACAGCGGTTTGTTTCAGGTCAAAAGGTTATACAACTCAGCATACAGGAAAAGATACTAAGAAAAAGAAACATCAAGAAAGAAATGATGAAACAAGAACAAACAATATAACTTGAGAAATGGGAAAAAGCTATCACGACATCAATTCTAAAGAAACAAATTGGCAATTTGACTATATGGATACATCAAATTGAATTAAGAAGATTATCAAAGAAACTTTGGGAAAAAGTATTTCTGAACTGTTAAAAGTAAAGTGTTTTCTTATTTCTTATCAATCCTTTACACAAGAGGTCTATTTATATACAAACTAGGAATTCTTTCAAGGGAAAGAATCCAACTAAGGAAACCAA
>JBAMIB010000104.1:6096164-6109177 GCA_037177415.1 Kaempferia rotunda | reverse complement strand
CCTTGGGGTGACCACCAAAGGAGCCAAAGGCTTTTCGAAGCGATCTGACGACTCCAACTTTGATTTCTCACATCTTCTTCGATGCTTACGAGGATCTTGGAGGGATCTCAAGGAAGCGACATTTAAAGATAAGTTTCTTGTAGTTTTCTCTTTCAATCTTCTTGGATGAATTGCAAGATTCTTTCTCCTCTTTCTTCCCTTGATTTCCCTTCCATGGATTAGTTGTAGATTGTGTTCTTAAGTGTGAAGTATAATTATGAGAGGATGATTGATTGCAATCTTGGATATTGACTTTGTAATCCTTTCTTGATGAGATTCTTAGATTGGTCTTTGTAATGAATTGATATAATCTTGTGGATGATTTTTTGTGGGATTGAATGATTATCTTTGGATTGTATTTGGATTGTGATTTTTGGATATATGTGGTTTCTTGATGCATATATCTTTGATCTTGGAAGAATTATGTATGATCCTTGTGATATATGTCCATGTGATGTTGTGGATGAATTTTATAGGTTATAACCTTTGTAATTGTGCAATGAATTTTAGGTTCTTGGATGGATTATGATTGCATAATGATTCTTGGGATGCTTTATACTTAATCTGCATTGATCTATTACATAGATATATAGTTGTCTTTGAACGGAGGACTAATCCGTTATACATATGTGGAAAGGGTCTTGGTGATAGAGGGTATCCCTACTCATGTTTGTCTAATGGGTGAAACTCTTATTACGGAGTATGATCATGCAAAGTTCTCTTAAGACTTGATCATTCTTACTTAACTCAATGTTAGGAATAACTTGTGTTAATCTAGAGACGTATGACCGGGAGCCCTAGTGACAGGGGTAATCCTTTAACCGGACTCTCTAAGTTAGCTATCTTTCTTGCTATCATTCGGGTAGAACAAGTAGGAGTATTCAACTCATCGACGGGTGATGATTGGTACACATGTGGAGTACCTACAAATCTAGGAATGAAAATTAGGGATTGATTAATCATCTTATATCAATCATCCGACACAATGAAACCTACACTCAAGACACTTATTTAGACTTTGGTTTCCTTTCCTCTTTTTCTCTTGTTAATTCTTTCTTGTTTGTACTTAGTAACTGTCACACGTTTTTAGACTTTATCTAGCTAGTTTACGTGAGCACACATACTAGTGCTTAGATACTCAATTTTCTGTGGATACAATATCTTTTATATTACTTCGATATTCTCATTTACTTATCCTTGTCTTGAGTACATAAATGAACAAGTACCTGAAGACTTGTCAAGGTTACCAATAAGAGATCTCAGCCTCCCAACCTCTTCTAACTGTGTTGCAGTTGGTGTTTCTACAACTTCTGACATTTTTATAAGTCAAAACTATCATGGCTAATAAACTTTTTATGGAAACTAGTACGTATTCTCAGCCTAATTTTTAGGGACATACATGGTTACAAAGTCATATTTTCTCACATATGCTATAAATTTTTTGTTTATCTCACTATTATCCTTTGATTAAGGTTCACTAGGAGGCCCTACTTTGAGGCGATATCCTGGCTTTGTGTCCAATACTCTTTTGCATGCTATCATTATAATTACACAAATCTGGTGAAGTTATGGTGCCATTACTTACTGTAATGTATGTCAGTTGACGACGAAGAGACTTTTAATTTTGTACTCAAAATTTTCTAGGTGGGACTGTTGGACTAACTTGTGGGACTGTTGGATGAAATGTGACACGGTTTGATGCTCAGTATTATTTATAGTAACTCGATGTTTTTTTAGTGTTCACACGAGGAGACAATATTTGCTTACTAAAATTTCAAAAGAAACACCATAGAGAAATTATTACAATTTTATAATCTTTTTTATTCTCTTTGCAGCTGCGTTGTCTTCCTATATCTTCAAGTATTCACGCTTTGGCATCTCCTCTTCTCTTGACTATTTAAGTTCGTTGAGCTTCAATTCCTTACCTAATGAAAGTTACAGATTAGGTATTGTTATGCAGTAAATGGGAGGTATGCATGGCCAGCACATCTATGGTTGACCGGATGCCAAGGAGAGATGTACACCAGCTTGCAAAGGATCCCAGGATATGACAGATGGATCATTGAGAAGGAGAGTAGATCTTATATTGAGGCCTTTCAAGAGCACAAGGAAAATATGGTCTATCTGACAGCCGATTCAAAAACTGTTTTAGAGGAGATTGATCCAAAGAAAATATATATCATAGGAGGGTTAGTTGACCGAAACCGCTGGAAAGGGATTACAATGAATAAAGCAAATCAGCAAGGAATTAATTCTGCAAAATTGCCAATCAGGAATTACTTGAAGATGTCGAGCACCCAGGTATTGACTTATTTTTCCAGCCATTTTATCTATTCTTTAGCATGTGTTTACTTTCCAATACTATTTAACATTGGTTTTTTATGTTAAGATGTCACCTTGATCTGAGCTGCAGCTTTGTTGATTACGACAATAACAGTTAGATAAACATGATTTCTATGTACAATTTTGTTTTCTTGCAGGTACTTCCAATTAACCAAGTGTTTGAGATACTACTAAAATTCATGGAAACAAGAGATTGGAAAGAAGCATTTTTTCAGGCAATTCCACTAAGAAAAAACAGGTCAAGATGGGAAGCCTACGTGACACCAAAAGGATGCACACAAAATGTTGCAACATCAACATCAAGATGGGAAGTGTTAGAAGTATCCTTAAACCACCCACGTTGGCTATCAAATTTGAATTCTGTTTACTGTTGCACTTCTTATTGCTCCTTTGCCAAAACATGGATAAGGAGATTCTATATTTTCTAAAGCTGCTCAGACAACCATTCATCTACCTGCGGCATGGGTCAACTGCTCACCATATGAAACTTTTTACAATGCTTCTCCATCTGCGTATATGCAATTGGTAGCACCACCACCACCCGGATGGCAGCGCAGGCAGAGTGCCCACCTGTTACAGTCATTCAGTGCTGCTTGACTCCTCTACTGTCCCTATGGCGCAACTCTTGTCATTGCACATTCTGCTGACCATGTCTGCCTGCTCAACGTGTTGCTTGTAATAATGAGGTGATTTTAGTTGATTTATTTTATGGAGATGCATAGATCCATCCTCTATTTTCTCCTTCAGATGTGTGTGCTTTTGGTTTGATAATCAATCCTTACATGAATTAATCCTCTGATACCATTGTTGCGATTGTCATCACAATCTGATCTGAGCACACTAGAACCACAGAATTAGCACATGTTAATTTTGGTTTCTCAACTGCGATATTAGGTTAAGTGAAAGTGTAACAAATTGAAGAAACAGAGCAATTAAGGTTCAAGTATATATGTTTTTGATGTTTGGATAAACATTTAAGTTTGACAATAATATCATCCGACATGGATATCAAGTGTGTAGGTAAACTTGACATAGATTATTAGAGCAATAATAAAAGTCCGGTAATTGGTATTCAAGTAAGGAACAAATGTTAGACAATACGAAGATCCAAAAACTTGAGAACTCTTCTTGATCAGATGAAGATCCGGATGCACTAGTAGTCTCTTGGCAAAGTGAAGTCCTCGACCTCTGAAGAATGAAGAAAAGTCCGGAAGATCCGGATGTACTAAGAGTTTCATGGCAAAGTGAAGTCCTCGAGTCGTGAAGGGCGTCTTAAAGATAATTCCTGAGTGAATTTATAACTTGGAACGAAGGAATTAAAAAGATAAACTTAGACTTGGAGTGAATCAGTTGATTAGTCGATTGGTCTGTAAATATTAGTTGATTGGTCAAAGTTTAATCTAAAAACATAAATACAATGAGATATTCTGTTCAGATTATTCTAAATTCAAGTAAAACAATCGTCTAGTATACCCTTGAATTTAATATCACAAACTCCACGAGAAATGCAATTTTTTTAATATGACTTTGAGGTCGTGAGTCAATTAATAGTTATTATTAATTAACTCGGTAAGAGAAGTTGACAAAGAGTAGATCGGATTGAATTTTGAATGAACAAAATGATTCTATTTATTACATAATTGAGTCTAATTGACTCAATTGATTGATTTAGAAATGATTGATTAGAATAATCGATTGCTTAAATAAAAAAACTTGAAATTAAATCATTGATATGACCATGATCTCCGACAATGAGTTAACCTTTATTTGGCTTAAGTTATCATCCATAGTCTTATCGACTTTTTACCGAACCACGTAGTTAAAGTTTCAAAATTATCAAATCACGTAGGTATGTTTCAAAATGACAAAATCACGTATTCATTTCCGATTTTACTCTTATCAGTCGAATCAATTTTTGGATCAGTCGAATTGATTCTATTTTGTACAGAATCGTCTCAATTCGAACAAATCAGTCGAATTGATTTTTTTTCCTTTCAAAATCAATTGATTGATAGACCAAACGACCTCAGATTGACATGAAACTATATTTTATGTGTTCGTCTACCTCTCTTGATTATGTCCATTCTCTCAAACATAAATTTGACCCAATATATTGAGAATAATGGATTTTTGAAAATAAATGCTTTTAAAAAATTTAATTTGTGTTCAAACGTTCATTGCTCTCAATATATTGGGTCAAATTGATGTTTGAGGCCATGAACATAATCAAGAGAGATATACGAACACATAGAATCTAGTTTCATGTCAATTCGAGGTCGTTTGGTCCATTAATCAATTTTGGGCAAAACTAGCTGATGGACCAAACGACGTCGGATTGACATGAAACTAGATTCTATGTGTTCGTCTATCTCTCTTGATTATATCCATGTTTTCAAATATCAATTTGACCCAATATATTTAGAGTAATAAATTTTTGAACATAAATATATTTGAAAAAATTAATTCGTGTTAAAAAATTCATTGTTCTCAATACATTTTGTCAAATTGATGTTTGAGGGCATGTATATAATCAAGAGATGTAGACAAACATATAAGAATTAGTTTCATGTTAATCCGAGATCGTTTGGTCTATCAGCCATTTTTGGGGAAAATCGGCTGATGGACCAAATAACTTCGGTTTGATATTAAACTAGTTTCTATGTGTTCTTATACTTCTACTAATTATATCCATGCCCTCAAATGTGATGTATCCTAATAAATTTAATTGACATTTTGACATTTGAGAGACATGGCCGAAGACATAGGAGTTGACCAATCCGAGGTTGTTTGGTCCATCATCCGATTTTGACAACAATTGGCTGATGGACCAAACAACCTCGAATTGACATCAAACTAGATCCTATATGTTCTTCTACCTCTACTGATTATATCCATGCCCTTAAACATCAATTTGACTTAATATATTGAGAGTAATGAATTTTTAAACATAAATATATTTTAAAAATTCAATTCGTTTTAAAAATTTATTGTTCTCAATATATTTTGTCAAATTGATGTTTGAAGGCGTGTCTATAATCAAGAGATGTAGACAAACACATACGAATAAGTTTTGTGTCAATCCGAAATTGTTTGGTCCATAAGTCATTTTTGGAGAAAACTGACTGATTATATCCATGCCCTCAAATGTGATGTATCCTAAGGAATTTAATTGACATTTTCACATTTGGGAGACATGCCCGAAGACATATGAGCTGACCCATGTCGATCCGATGTGATTTGGTCCATCAGTCAATTTTGGTCAAAACTGACTGATGGATTTTTTGTGGCGTGGATCGTGAAAAAAAATCACTACTCTCAATGCGATGTATCGTAATGAGTTTAATTGGAATTTTCACGTTTGGGAGACATGACCGAAGACATAGGAGCTGACCCCATGTCAATTCGATGTGATTTGGTCCATCAGCCGATTTTGGTCAAAACCAGATGATGGATTTTTTTTGGCTGGATCGTGAAAAAAATTCACTACTCTCAATGTGATGTATCATAATGAATTTAATTGACATTTTCAAATTTTGGAGACTTGCCCAAAGACATAGGAGCTGACCCTATGTTGATCTGATATGATTTGGTCAATCAAACATCAATTTGACTAAATATATTGAGAATAATAAATTTATTAACATGAATTTAATTTTCAAACATATTCGTGTTCAAAAATTCATTATCTCAATATATTGGGTCAAATTGACATTTGAGGATAAAGATATAATCAGTAGAGGTAGGAGAACACATATAAACTAGTTTAATGTCAACCCGAGGTGGTTTGGTCCATAAGCCGATTTTGCCCAAAATCGGCTGATGGACCAAACGATCTCGGATTGACATGAAACTAATTCATATGTGTTTGACTACATCTCTTGATTATAGACATGCCCTCAAACATCAATTTGACAAAATATATTGAGAACAATGAATTTTTAAACACGAATTAAATTTTTCAAACATATTTATGTTCAAAAATTTATTCCTCTAAATATATTGAGTCAAATTGATGTTTGAGGGCATTGACATAATCAAGAGAGATAGACGAACACATAAGAACTAGTTTCATATCAATCTGAGATAGTTTGTTCTATCAGCCGGTTTTGGGCAAAACCGGTTGATGGATCAAACCACCTTGGGTTGACATTAAACTAGTCCCTATGTGTTCTTCTATTTCTCTTGATTATGTTCATGTCCTCAAATGTCAATTTGACATAATATATTGAGAGGAATGAATGTTCGAACACAAATTGAATTTTTCAAAATAATTCATTTTCAAAAATTCATTACTCTCAATATATTATGTCTAATTTATGTTTGAGGGCATGGACATAATCAAGAGAAGTAGACGAACACATAGAATTAGTTTCATGTCAATCTGAAGTCGTTTGGTCCATCAACTAATCAATTTTGAAAAGAAAAGAAAATCAGTCAAACTAATTTGTTGGGATGGAGATGATTTTATACAGAACAGAATCAATTTGACTGATCCAAAAATTGATTCGACTGATAAGGGTAAAATCAGAAATGAATATGTGATTTTGTCATTTTAAAACATACCTACGTGATTTAGTAATTTTAAAACTTTAACTATGCGGTTCGGTAAAAAGCCGATAATTTTACTATTGCGTAAGATTTTCCTTCATCGTGGTAAAATTGATTGATAAAAATGTTTAAAATAGCAATTAAAATGTATATTAATAGTATTATTATAAATTATTACTCATCCCCAAATTATTTAGTATTTTTAATATTTTATTGATAAAATTTTATTTTATTTATTTAATTAAAAATATTTATTAGATACATATATTATTTTTTAATAGATTATATTTGAAAGTTTAACATAAAAGAATTTTTATTTTTTAAATTTTACTAATAAAAAAAATGTAAGATTTGACACAAGATATAAAATCATTGATGTTTGTCACTACTTCCTATTGCAAAAAATTAAATAAATTTTCCTTTTAAATTTTACTAATAAAATTAAATATCTTATTTTTTTAAAAAAAAATATATTATTTATTTATTTATTTAAAAATATATTATTATTATTATTATTATTATTATTATTATTATTATTATTATTATTATTATTATTAGTTTAGGACCTCAAGAATAGTTGTCATAACTCTTTGCAAAATATTTCATCGATGTCTAATCTCTTTTTATGTAAAAGACCATTCCTTTAGAATAAATACTCTATAATTTTCCTCTTTTCAAAACGTGTAGAGCCATTTTGAAGAGATGGCTGAGGCGAAGATTTCATTTTTGTTCCAAAGAGTGGTGGATAGAGGCAAGGGAATATCATTGTGCGCACTTAAAGTTGGCCGACGTGGAAGAAGCTCGTGAGGCACAGCCTTGGCTAAGAATCTTTCTCTCACATCTACCGTGCCAATGATGAATGTCCGGTCCCACTGGAAGGGTCCACATGGCCATTAATGGAGAACTGGATGCCCCTTTCCTCCTCTCTTCCACCATGCAGACAGAGTCCACTCTCAATTCTCAAAAACCTCACTGACATGATTCCCAGCCCAATTCGTCAGTCTCAGTTCCTTTTACTCCTCCCACCCTCCCTAAAGTAAGAGCTAGCCTATCCACTGCATTATCAAATTAGTAAACGATGATATATCTCTCTATTAAGTCAATGAAAGGAAATCTGACAGTGGAAATCCATATGGTTTCGTATTCTCGAATAAAAATAAAAGCTCCTTTTTCTTTTCGTTTCTTTCAAATGCATCAGCCAATCAACAGAAGAGACAAATTATACTCGAGAACGGGAACCTGACCCGAGGGAGTTTTCTCACCCTTCTTCTCACTCTTTCTGTTTTTTTTTTTTCTTTCGCTTTTCCTTTTTCCGTTTATTTTAGCTTTCTTCTTTGTATGAAATGGAAAATCATCAAATAGCTTGTCCTCGACAAACCGGCAGCAATGGAGCAGCTCCGTCGGCGTCGTCGCCTCTTCCTCCTAAAGTACCTGTCCTGAAATCTTCTGAGTCCAATCCTTATCAGACGACCTTCGTCCAGGCGGACGCCTCGTCCTTCAAGCAAGTAGTTCAGATGCTCACAGGGACGGCCGAGACGGCCGCCGCCGTCGCGACGTCGCAGAAACAACCGGTTCCTTCTGGATTTAAGGCCACCGGACTAAAGAAGCCTTCTTTCAAGCTCTACGAGCGGAGGAACGGCCTGCGGAACCTCAGCCACCTCAGTCCCCTCGCGCTGACGATCTCTCAGTCGAGTACCAGCTCTCCCATCGGCGGCCCCGCAGCCGGCCTCTCGCCCCGCAGGCAGCCCGAGATATTGTCGCCGAGCAGGCTGGATTTCCCCTCCCTGGCACTCAGCCCGGTGACGCCCCTGAGCCCGGATCCATTCAACCGGACGCCGCACCCCAACTCGGAGGCGGGTAAGTGGGCGGAGGACCGAGCGATCGCAGAGAAAGGGTTCTACCTGCACCCGTCTCCCAGGGCACTGTCGACGGCGGCGGAGCCACCCCAGTTGCTTCCCTTGTTCCCTGTCACATCTCCCAAGTTCTCCTCTGACTTATCTCTTTCAGTGCCTCGATCTTTCGCCGGCAATGTTTGATGAATTGTAGCATGCTGCAATTAAATCAAAATCTTCTTTTGCTTTAATTGTAATCTCTACTTCTTGCTCCGTTGATGCAACTCAAAGAAGCACGTGAAACAGTTTTAAAAATTTCTCAGATCAGATCTAAAAACAGTTTAAAAATATAACTTGCAAAAATTAAACTGCATCTTTAATCCTTACGACTTTATCTTCACATAACATGCAAAAATTTAATTTTCTTCCATTTTGAACAATATGTATTTTTTAATTCTGTAACAAGATAAATATACGTTTTGCAAGTCAACACTTCCGATCCAAATTCAACTCATTTGGTATATCATCTCAATATAATTAGCTAGTTCATCAATAGTTTAAACCTTTCAGTCGTATCAAGGGAGAAAGTCTTATTTAGAATGGTTGCGTCATATATCACTATGATATTGTTCACGTTAAATCTAAGCCCCATAAATTTACTCTTGAACTTCATTTAAAAACAATGGCCTAACTACGACTAGGCTCCAACCAAATGCAGTTATGCAGCATAGTAATCGAATAAATTTTAATATTGAGTTCAAATCTAGCAGCTTAGAAATTTTTAGGCTTCTATCTCTGTGCAGTCAAATAATTTTTAGGCATATATATTAAGCTCAAATTCAGCCGATCTTGTATTGTTTGTCCTTGGATGCATCAAGAAAGCACATCCACATAATAACAATAGCACATGACAGTTGAAGATATTGGCTACACCATTGCCAAAAAAGCATATAGTAATGGAAATATCTTATATCCTTTTAATTCTATGATATTTTTTACATCTTTCTAATATGGGATGTTGATTATATTCCAAGAATCTTCTCCTCAAACAAAAGACCATTATTACTTTCATAGTTTGGGCCTCCCATGTAAGCATTCGGTCATACTCGATCCGCTCAAGCCCTTGACCTGCTCGAGGCCTCTCTATAAGTATCTAGTCATCTTTAACCTACTCCGGATCTCCCCGTAAGTATCTGAGTCAGGTCACTGTTAACTTGCTTTGGAACTTCTCGTAAGCATTATGCCACTCTTAATCTATACCGGATATCTCCGTAAGTATTCGATCACCCTGACCTACTCTCGAGCATCTCTATAAGTATTCTATCACTTTTGACCAGCTTCGGATATCTTCGTCAACATCAGATCATTCTGATCTACTCCAAATCTCCCCATGACTTAGTTTAAGGTCATCCCATATGATATCTAGTGTAGATCATATCTAGCTATGATATAATTTGTTATGTCTAAAAGGATTTATATATCTATAATAATATGATTTATCTATTTTAATCTAAATTTTCATAATTTTATTTTTAAGTTTTTGTCGAAAAGTTTGTATACGTAGATACAGTACGTGCTTTTAAACGTATGATCGTGTTGTCGAGGAACAGATCATGACACGTAAGCGTTGGGTTGAGACGAGAATTCATCGAGGTGAACTGCTAAGGTGTACTACCAAGGGCGTGGATTGGTGATGTTACTATGGACCTATTTTTTTTGTCTTATGATTTGCTCCTCATCTTTTCACTTTCATTGTTCTTACATAAATTGAAAAAAAAAAAAAAACAAAGTCCTTTCTCGCTCTGGCCGTATTTGTGTACGTTTGGGGGTGTGTGTTCACACTTCACAACTTTGGATGTTGGGGCCTGTTCTAGCTGATGTCGTCTAGGTTATTTATTTTTTTTCGACAATTTAATGAATTGCACAATAAGATTTATATTTATATATTTATATTTATTAAAATACATAATTATTTTCTATTATATTACTCATTTATCGTCCTAACATTTAGAAGGTCCGGGGAAAAATGATCAAAATATATTTTAAATTTTTTTAATAAAATAAAAATTATTTACAATGACTTCTTTAAATTTTTCTAGATAAAAACTCATTTATAATATTATTAATTTTTAAATTATCTAAATGCACTTTTTAATATATTAAATTACTAATCCATTCCATCTTTTTTTTAGTTTTTATGTTTTTAAAATAAAAAATTATTTAAAATCTCTAATTTAAAATCCTAAATATATATATTATACTCCATTTTCTCTTAAAATTATTTAAATTTTAAAATTTTTTTATTTAAACACTGATCTGGGTGATATTACAGAGTCAAGAGTCACTCAACCATAGAGTCAGGTCACAACGCGAAGACAATAGTTGGTGAACAGAGTGTCAGATCACCATCATCAGCCAGGCAACCCTCAAAATCGCTGAGGAAAACCTATAGTCAGCTGGTCAGATAGATGTCTAACAACAAAGACACAACAGTCGACCGGGTGTTTAGCCGAACGACCATGTTGGCGAGCGGATGTCTATCACCGACCGGACATTGCAACATCAGGATGAGATCAACTCTTCAAGGACACGAAATCACGTCCCTGCTATGAACAGTTGGCCGGTCGGCGATCTCTTTCGCCAACGCCAATAACCGATCGGATAGTAGTTAGAAGCAGATGGTCGTGAAAGCCGATCGACATAAAAGACAAGAGTCCTCTTTGTCGTCTAACCTAACTGAATGTCAGAATAATATTCCCTGCCAACAGGATAAGCTTCCAGTGATAGACACGTGGTACTCACAATCATGGCAAGCCCATTTATGTGAAGCTCAATACGGAAAGCAATCAATGCACGTGGACATCTGGTAGAAAATCATAATCCTCTTCTACTTATAAATAAGGCCTCTCACAAAGGCCAAAGGTACACGCAAGAAATCATTTGACGCCACTTTTTTCCACCAAAATATTCCTTGATATCAGCGGGCTAACTTGAGCATCGGAGGACCAATCACTGAGAGGAGTCTCCCTGTTTGGTTGCTAACGCTTTCTTCGAGCTTTTGGCATGCAGGAGTCAGATAGTAGCCCCGTCAGCAGATCACAGATCCACGTGGACGACAATTTCTCCGGTGTCTGACTGCTCGCTTACAGATAAGATCAAACAATATAACCCAACCCCTAAAATTTAAGGTAAAATCTAATTGGCTTAAATCTGTAGCTAAAAAAATAAATAAATAATTTATTATTATGCATCCTAAATAACCCAATTCCTAAACACCATGAGCACCTAAAGTTTTTTTAGTTTTAATTTTTTTTTTAGCTTATACACTATAACCCAATTCCTAAACCCTAATGACAAAATCTAATTGGCTTAATCTCGTAGCTATTTTTTTTAAAGGAGTTGAATGAATTGAGGTGTCTAGATTCAATCCAAGTGCCTCGACCACTATCGTTGATGAAATCCACGTGGCTTCATCCGTAACTTAATAAATTTATACATATAGATACATGGACTTAAAAAATTTAGGGCCCTCCCAAAACTTTGGGCTCTGGGCAGTCGCCCAGGACGGTCCAACCTCTAGGTCGGGGTTGTCTATAAACTCTTCATACGGTCGACCAAACCTCTTTCCGGTCGATCAATCTCTAGAAACTATTTTAGTTTGCATGAAGGTTCGTGATCTATCCAGATCGTATCTTTTGCAAAAATCTACCTTATTGATCATCCATGATCGGTCGATGGAACATCTGAATTTTTTTTTTACCTGATCCGATCGTATTCAATATGTGGTTACTATATGTAACATACCCCATAATCGATTGACTGAACCCTTGAGTTTCATTTATTAACTGATTCAATTATATCCAATCTCCAATTACCAAATCTGTTCGATTGACTGATCCTATAGTTGATAGGATCTTTATTCCCTTCTTTTCAAGATTCAAATATGATCTGTGCATATCTACTCGAATTGATCGACCAAACCATCATGTTCGGTCGATGATGTGTAGATTTTATAGGATTTTTATCAAAATTTGACACACATCTATCCCATTTCATGTGCATATATTGTAAGACCCTTGTGACCAGCAAGAGGAGGTAAATAGCCTGCAATGAAAAAAAGAAAAACCTCTTTCAAACAATTACAGCTACATTATAAGCACACTAAGAAAATTAAATAATACAAAAAGAAAAGGTATGAAACACAACATATTTATTTGATTTCGCAATCAGAGGATTGCTACTCCAAGACAG
>JBAMIB010000104.1:6074491-6087203 GCA_037177415.1 Kaempferia rotunda | reverse complement strand
CCTTTGTGTCTTGACTGTCTTCCACTCATGTTAGACCCATTATCGTACCCTTGTCCTCTGATGTCATCAATGTCAAGCCCAACTCTAGTTAACACATTCAGAAGTTCACTTGATAACCCAAGACCTGATGTGTCATCCACCTTCAAAACTCAACCCAATATTCTTATACTTTTGGTGTGACTGTCGAATCATTCAAGCATCGTAGCTAGAGTTGTCAGACGGGCCAACCCGTAGTGGGGCGGGCCGGCCATTTGGCGGGGCGGGGCAGCCGGGCAAGCTGACCCGACTTCTTAGCGGGTTGGGAAATCCCCAACTCAGCCCAATCTAAGGCAGGTTGCGAGTTAGGCGGGCCAACCCGCAGGCCCATAAAAATTTTTAAAAAATAATTTAAAAAATTTATATCTTCAACGTTTTACTTCGAAAATGTTTCATCAATCAAATGTATATAGAAATAAGTATTTTCATGTAAATTAACACAAATAAGTACCAATGGTGGATGAAAAGTAATATTGTTATTTCAAAATCATAACAAAAAAGATAATAAGTTGACATAAAACTTAGCTTACATGAGTTTCAAAACCCGCGGGCCAACCCAGCCCATCGTGGTCGACCTGCGCGGGTCACGGGCTTAGGTGGGTCAACCCACGGCAGACTTGGGTTGATAAAATTCCAACTCAACCCGCTTAAATTGTTTGGCGGGGCGGGACAATCCAACGGGCCCAACTCAAATTGACGGCTCTAATCGTAGCACTAGACACATTTGTTCTTGATGACTCGCATCTAGAGTACAATCAATTATTACTGAAAAATATTTTGCATGTTTAACTTTTGCAATGATGACCCTTTTTACTTCATTTGCCAAAATCTCTATCAATTCATTCTGAATTTTAGGGCTAAAATATGAATATTGAGATTCCCTTGCTTCACAACATCAAACATGCTCCTCTATCACTGGATCAAACTCCACAACCATTTCTATCATTTGCAAAAATAGCCCATTGTTCTCAACATAAAGTTTCTCATCATCCCCGTGAAAGGCCAAAGTATTTTGGACAAGTGTTTTCACAATGGAGATTATTCTCATTAACACTTGCTTCCAATGTTGTCTTTCTTTGTTGATTTGAAGTTGCATACTGTAATCAATTGTTTGATTTTTTTTTCAACCTCTTTTCTAATTCAACTCAAGCAATCATGCAATCCATATGGTCTCTACTAGCTTCATATTGTTTAAGACTTGTATGCATATTACACCATTGTATCCATCATTACCCAAATTCCCCATTCTACTCATCATTTGTTCAGTCTTAAACAACTTTCAACAAAAGCAAAATATTTTATCCAATAAAATAGAATATACAAGTCATCTTTTATGTAATGTTTGTCCATTTGCCATTACCCGTGTATAATGCGAACAATCAAAATGTCTGTTAAATAATCTCTCAATTTTTGAGAGATATTATTCCAATTTCCAAGATCCTTCAAATTCAAAGTCAAATTTAATTTTTCATGGTGAGAGTCTTCTTCTAAGTTTTCATTCGATTCAATCAAATTGGTAGCCTCAACCAATTCTTCATGTTCATTGTGACTTTGTTCTTCATCAACAAATTATCCTCTAATTCCTCTCTTTCTATTCTACTTCTTCTAATAAAATATTTGTTAATATCACCGGCTTGACTTTGAATTAACGTCTCTTCCCTTTGTTTCATTTTTCTCTTTTGAGCTCCAGACAGATATTTAGGAGGCATTTTCAATGCTCTCTTATTATACCTGCAAGTTATTATATACAGATTGTGAACTACTTGAATTATTCATAGTTAGATAATAGACTTGGTGCATTTGTTAGGTTACTTGGGAATCAAATGCAGATTGTGAACTAGTTAGAATTTTAAAAGTGACATGAATAAGTTTGATAAATAGAGGACTCTGTATATACTTGAAACAATAAGACTACTGCATGAAGAGAACAATCAAAGTGAACTAACCCCTAGCAACTAAACATAAAAGATCTTTCTCCAGAGGCATCACAAAAATTAGAATAAAAAACTTCAAGATTTCTTTAAAGACCAGGAAAGATACAATAATGAAGTCATGATCCCAAGCTACAATCTAAAAATTCTCCATAACTATGATCTGATACTTTGCAATTGCAAGAGTATGTATGTACGTTAGATTTTTTTGAGAAGTTTTCTAATAAAAATTTAATTAAAACCAAATGGCATTTAATAAAAAGAGGTAGCTACTCTCCAGCATATAAGAACACTAATTTCAATGAATTAGAAAACACATCATATTACATAATATATAAGCTACTTGCAGGTTCAAAAGATTTCTATGCGTTGCAATAATTACTTTTCTAATTGGTGATAAATACAAAGTAAAAGACGCAGCAAGGAAAATCATCAAAAAAAGAAAAGAAGTTCAACCTTTACAAGAAAGAAGACCGAGTTTATTAAATTTAGCATTTGACTAATAAAATAAAGCGCCTAGTATTCAATATCAAACTTCACACAACTACCAAAATTAAATAATTAGAGGGCAATAAACAAGGAGTCTCGGAGATAAGAAAAAACAGAATTCCATAAAGTAAAGAAGGATCGCACATACTAAGGAATACCATCTAATACAAAAGTAAAGCAAAGAAAGATAGATTCAACTTAATATTCAGAAAATGATGCAAAAAGATAAAGCTTAACCAAATCCTGCACGGATCGAGATTACCAATTCATATGAAAGGTTGGGAATTGTCTTTTAGGAAGCAAATGCTTAATTATTACATTCTCCTTGTCTTAAATCATAATCTTGTCATTAATTGTAGTTACTTAACAAACACACAAAAAAAACTTCAACGAGAGAGGACTGACCTTACATAATTGAAAATTCAAGCCAAATAATTTAAAAGAACGCTAGAGAAGAATTGAAGAAATCATCTTTTCTTATCCAGTGGAGAGAACGTTGGAGAAGAAGTGAAGAAATCATCAAATCGCATCGCGTGCTCTTGCCGTCATGCATCGCAGCGTGCATGCCTAAGTGAGAATAGCCGAATAGGGTTTAGACTCCCTTTCTTTTATTTTTGATATAATTAAAAAAAATTAGGCTTAGGTGGTCGCCTCCTTGGCCTCATGGAAGGTCCGGCCCTAGGTGGGGTCGGCTATATAGATCCTTTTACGCCATTGGATTTTATCCCCTACTATATAATCATCTATACTTAAATAAACTTGAATTACGAGCTCAATAACAACTAAAGCTCAAGCTAAGCTTGAACCGGGCTTAAGCTTGAGAAAAAAAGAAACCATCCAAGCTTGAACAATCATTTAAGCAGCTTGGTCCATTTTAAGCTCCACTTGGCGACTCATTTATAGCACTAATGATCTCAATTAGAAACATTGTTGTCTTTGTAATTGTCAAAACATTAATCTAATAAACATAACTTTATCAATTTTAATAAATTATAAATAATCTAAAATTTAAAAATCTACAAAATTTATATATAAAGAAATAAGATCATAATCAACATTTAGACAAGTTAATAAATAAGTTTGTTCATGAATGTCACAAGAGCAAACTTGCATATTTTATATATTTTACATTATCGAACAAACTTAACTAAGCTCTTACCAACGCTTGTTCGCAAATATCATGTTCATTTACAACCCTACCTAGTGTGAAATAAAAAATATAATTATGTTATTGAAATGATTAATATAATTATTTCATTTTATTATGATAAATTTTCAACCACAAACATACTTTATAAAAGTTAAGACTATTAGAATGAGAGGTAAGGGATAGAAAGACGAAAGAAAATATTAATATTTGAATAAAATGATATATTGTGTAGTTACAATTTAATGCAACGATAATATTCATGTAGTAAACTCCAAATAGTTTATGCAACCATGACTTAGTGACATATATTAGTGTTATTTTTTAATTTGTTTACTTACAAAAATAAAGAATAAGAAGGAATCAATTTTGCCTAGTCCATCTAATTTTATTTAGAGCAAATTAAAAGAAAATAGAAGGGAATGAAATAAGAATTTAATAAACACAAGTAATTAATTTTTAATGTTATTCAAGTGAATAAGAAAAAATAAATAGGATGGAAATAGAACATTTCAGTTTATTTCTTTGTTTTCATTGTCACTTAAATTTATTTCATTTCTCCCCTATTTCCTCTATTCCAAGTAAACACAATGACAACATAAAGGAAATGGTAGTCTGTGTTATGACACATTGAAACCGAAAAGGAAATGTGGAGTAAGATGCACCTCAAATTCTTGTGGACAACCATTCTTCACAATCACCTCATGTGTTGGTAATGGAAATGGAGGTAGTTTCTACAAACAGTAAACCAAAAAATTACCACAGATGTTCCAGATTAATAAATCAACAACAAATAAATGAACTTGCCTCATTGGGATGACTTCGCCACAAAAAGGCAAGAAAATTACCACAGATGTACTAGATTAATAAAGCAATAGCAAATAAATGAACTTGCCTCTTTGGGGTGACTTCCCCACAGAAAGGCCCGCTGACGAAATTGAGGGACACCATAACAACCAGCAGCCATGATCCCAAGTCTGGCTTGGTAGCTCATAGAAACTAAACGACTCAAAGAATATCGCCCAAGAGTTGCGTCAGCAAAGTTCAGTATATCCACGACATTTTCCATTAAAACATATTTAGGCTTCAAAAATTGTACTATGTCCATGAAGACCACGATTTGTCGGTTTCTTTCATCATCAAGTGGTGCATTGAAATTTCTGTACCTATTATAGCCACTAATTCCTTGACATGGAGGTCCTCCACACACCACATCTACACACCCCTATTACATTCAACACAAGAATCAACTTGCATGGCTAATATTATATATTTCCTTATAATAAAAAAAGTGAAGAGAACTATCACCAACACTTACAGGAAGTGGTAATATGTTTGATTTGAATCCTTCTATAGCAAATTCTTTAAGTAGTTCTTCACAGTTTCTGTCAAGATGTCACATAAGTCACATTGGAGAAACCAGTATATGAAGTCAGATCTTAACAATTCACTAATTACCTTAAATTCTGCAATGGTTCCCAGGTATCTTCACTAGGGCCATAACCTTTCCAGCGAACCTGGAATATTATAGTAGTGTAGTGATCATTCACGATCATAATAACAGACAAAAGATATAAGCGAAAGTGAGAGTTTCCAAAGCAATCAAACAATATGCATAAACCTCAAGAGTATGCCAGTTGGAAAAAAAAAATATATTGAATTTTATTAACACAGATTATACAGACTAATTACTTGAACTTCTGTGCAACCAAGAAGAGAAGAGTACAACTCTGCAAAATGATATTTAGTACAACACTACATGAAGAAATTTAGAATCATGTGTGTCATCCAGATTTTGTTAAGCAGCTTGGCTATGGTATGAAATATACTAAGGCTATAATGGGAAGAAAGTGACCTAAGCCACCAACAGAGTAACAGGTAAAATCAAATCAATACTGAAAGTATAGGCATTGCAAATTAATATCTTTTCAACAAAATGGCTGCTGTAACCTTTTAAGGAAATTTATGACATGACAGCCTTAGACCAAAATTTGATGTGAAACTTCAGTGCACTGTGAATTTAAAAGGCCCTACAACCAAAAGGAAACACATGAGATCCTCAAGACCTCAAGAGAAAATCAAAACAATAAAGGTTCCTAGTACATTTATCCAGGGTGCTATACTTTATTCAGGGAAGTACCAACATTGCTCAACAAGCTAAAATTTCTAGAAATCCAGAAAGTAAAAAATCAAACACAATGATCATAAAATAGAAACAAATAAATAAATAAAATAAAAACATTGTGGCAAACATCATGTACCAAGGCTATAGAATCCACAAATAACTACTATAGTGTACCTTGAACTTTAATCCAGTTTTTCCTTCATCAGCAGGATCTCCATAACAAATGTCAACTATCTTTGATACTTCATATTCGCCTTTTGAAATGTTGGACTGAGAACCAGACTTCCTTGGAGGATCTTTTACTTTGGATATTTTTGAGCAAGAATCTCTTACTGTAGAAACATTTACTTTATACCTTTTGCATAGTTTTTCCCATTCTTTCAGTAAGTTAAAGAAATCATCAGCAGTCTCGTTCCTAACCTATTAGGATGAGCATACACCAGTGAATCTACATAGATTTTGCTTGAGGACAATACAATGAATGAGACAGAAAAACAGCGTACCAGGGTTTCTGGATGATTTAACTTAAAACTGATGCAAGCAGGCTCACTGTAATCAAGTGCCCATCTCTATGAAAGAAAAGCTAGAATAAGTACAGGTCAAACCTCAAAAGAAAATAAAACGTTTCCATTTATAGTTTTTTTCCTGGAAGTACTTACTGTCACAAGTTTGACCCCAGCCATCTCAGCTCCAAGGCAAAGCCCAGTTGACATTCCACCACAACCAGAATATAGGTCTAGTACAGCAAGATCTTGCTTTTCCAATGATTCACAATTGATATTTCCTACAAAAGGCTCTTTCATAGTGCTATTCATATTGCCAGATGCTGAAACAAATCATATTAGCACAAGTCATTCCCTTCACAACAAAGTGTAAACATCTTGGTGTCAGCCAATAAACTCAAAAAATAAAATGTAACATGAAAAAACTCTTAAAACCAAACAAAAGTTGGAGAAAAAATAAATCAGAAGATGTGGGAAAGATGCATCCAAATACATAAATGGGTAGCTAATAGGTAGAAGTTCATCCTCGGGTCGCAGATAAATGACAATGTCATCAAACAACTGAAAGAAAATAATCAACAAACCAGAATTTCAACCATTTATACCATAGCCAATATAACCCAGGGATGCCCTAGCATTTTCAACAGCAAGCCTTTGAAAATAAGATTTAGTTAGTTGATTCACATATGAAGCTAAAGGGAATTATCACAAATTTTCTAAATTCCAAATATATCATCTTGTCATGTGATTTTAGCAGAGTCGGAAAGTCAAAGGTGTTACACTTTAATTCGGCCAACACAATTAAATCCAATCAAATTTTATAAGAATCGCGAGAATGATCATGAAGCGAGCACATGAGCAAAAGAATAAGAGTCACATAGATGAGAATGTTAGCGTGGATGTGTGAATATACAAGGATGAATAGAATAAGAAATGACAACATTAGAGAAAATGTTGATGTTGCAACTATTGGGGGAAAACTTTGAGAGACACATTTAAAATGGTATGAACATGTGACCAATAAACCGTGACAATTATACACATTAATCGAGAAAGGGAGAGACTAAAGAAGATTTAGTTTGTGACAATAAAACAAAATATAAATAATTTAAATATAAATAACGATATAATAGGTGATTCAACCTTGGCACAACGGTAAGACTGTGTACAGTAGACCCTTCCTAGGACCTACATTGGCGAGGATTTCGTGCACCGGTTGCCCTTTATATATATACACACACAGAGTGAATCTTGTCAGACTAGTGAATCATCCAATCTTTGAAAGCTTATTGTTTAGTTTATCATTCACAAAGGGCCCCATGTTTATTGCTGTTCGATGTTCACCGAAAGTCTGTATGCCAATACTTGACCAAATCTCACATATTTAACACACAGCAAACTGTCAGTTGTAAGATTGCAATCAATAAAATCTAGGTCCAAGGATAATTTTGGTAATACATGATATCATCCTCTATGAGAGTAGTGGGAATTGATTGATAATAATTGATACAGCACCAAGATAGACCATGTTTCTCATCCAAATTTTACAAGGCTGCATACCTCAATCAGCAGACTCGCAAGTTGAAGAAATCAAATCGAAAAAATATAGAATTGCACAAAAAAAATAAAACAATGATGGTATGCCTTGAAATAATTCTCTCTGACTAAATTTGTTAAATTATTACTAATGGAAATAATTAAATTAAGTAAAATATGGAATTAAATTTAAAAAGGGGAAATAAGTTTATATAAAAAGGATTTATTTGATTTGCACAAGAAAAAAATGGAAATCTAAATCATTCAACGAGTGAAAAACGAAGGAATATAAGTATAGCAGAAGAGGTAAGTTAACGGCAAAAATATGTAATGGACAATGAATGTGGCTTTCAATGTGTAAAAGAGAAATCTTACAAAACTAAAGATAAAAGAAATGTCACCAATGCAATGCAATGGTAGATGCCTAGAGACAATGTACAGCAAGATCAACTGTAAGTTCTCACCTTATAACATGCCTATAATATACAGTAAATAAATATAAGGAAGAAATCCAAACAAAAATTAATGCAACAATCAATAGGGAAAAAAACAACACTACTTACTGTTCCAAATATTACAGAATGAAGAATAATCCACTGAATATTTCATGTTATAATAATAATAACAAGAAGGAACTGATTTAGATTCCAACAGTTCCTGCAAAAAAAAAAAAAGTGAGAAATAATAATGTAAAGAAAGCCTTTACTATTGATGATGTTACATTAGGCATTTAGGCTAACTAAAACAAATGTTTTATGTTCCAATAAAAAGAGACACAAATATCACTTACAGCATGAGTTTCTGTTATCTGAACTTTAGAGACAATGCAATCTAGTAAGTTATCATTTTGTAGATCAGAGTAAAAAAGCCTCTTTTTATCATGGCCTGCTGCATGATCTTTCAAAACCTATGATAAAGAGTAACAGGCATAAGTATGCTCCATTATTTAAGTAATACTCAATTTTTCCAACTCTATCTCAATTAGGAAAAATGGAAAACTATGGAAATATAAATCAACTCTAAACTGTAAGGTTAAGGCAATATTCTCACAGTATCTTCTGCTCTGAAAAACCATTGTACTCTGAAGTAGTGATCTCCATTTTTTGTTTCAAAAAATTCCAAAATCCTGCCAATATAATTGGGCTTGTCCATAGGACCCTATAAAGGAAATTGATCATTAGTTTAACTGTTGTCTAAGTCAGTAAGAAATAACAAGGCAAAACTAGTCTATTCCTTGACATGACATCAATTTTAGGTCCAGCAATTGGTCAAACATTAGCTAACCCATGCACAGTCCAACAGAAGCCCTTATATCATCTCAAAACAGTGATGGTAGGTAAGCAGAAGCTGAGTATGTTTTGAAAGAAAAAAATACTAGCATGTATATCTGAACGAGCATACAATACAGAATTCATTGGATAAGTTTTTTTTTAATTCAAAAGTATAAATGACTATGAAATTGGGAGGTAAATAATTAAAACAGCATAGCATACAACTATTGTCGATCTGGTCATCTAGATGGATATTGAGACAACAGAATATTGATTTATCCTATCAAAGCTTCAAACAACACCCATATTACACATAATCAAGAGTATTTTAATAGATTAGAGTAGACCAACCACATAGTGAATAACCAAATACTCAGAATGTATATTTATCATAATAAAATAAAATTTAAATTTCTGACACATAGCAAAAAACCAAATGCATAAGTGTGAGAAAAACAACACCCTTTGAAGTGAAAATTTGTAATATTTATGAAAAACATCATTAAAATATTTGTAAGTTTCATCCTCACATTCATCATCTAAACCAAGATGTGAAAAATCAGTTTCAATAACTGAAGAATAAGAGCAATTGAAAGTTCTCCTTGGTTGAAAAGTTGAAATAGCTCATTCTTATTCAATTTCAAGTCTAAAATTCAGATGAAGCTCATTCCATGTGTTATTTATTCATTCCATCAAATGATCATTCTTTATAATTGTAGCAGTTTCTTCCATCCAAGGATGAAAATTCTTTTATAATTTTATTTGTTACTTCTAAATGGACTAAATGAAATATCAAATGGATTAGATCTCCTTGTTAGTCTATTCCAAGTGATATTGAAAACATGGTAGTAAAATTGCAATCTTGACATTAGGATCCCATGATCCTACAATCTAGTCTAACCTCAACAATCCAGATCTCAAATAGGATCTCAACTAGGTTAGGATCTTAAATCACATACAATGCAATCCTTGTTTTTCTTATTATTCCTATTAGGAACTCTGTTCTCAAGCTTGATTGGAATAAACTTACATTTAAAAAGGATTCGCATTTATTATAGGAAAAAAAATTTCTATGTCGTATGACCATTTGAAAGATATCAATTATATAACATTTTTTTTTACTCAAATCCCTTTTAGTTATTGATTTTAGCATTCATATTTAACTATTGTTATTTTCAGCTACTTATATTTATCGTTCATCTTAGCAAGTTGTTACAGGATGTATATTGTATGAAGATGGAACATTTTAAGCATTTATTATATTTTCAATATATTTACTATAGCAATAATTTTAATTATACAGTGTTAATAATATTGAAATATAGTGAAAGTCAATATATGTGATAAATTGTAAATGTAAAATATAGTTTTAAATATTTTTTAAAAATTGTAGAATTTTATAATCATACACTTTGATCCTATGATCCAAACCTATAAACAATGTTCCTAGGTAGGATTTCAATTGTGATAAACTTGATTAGGATAATTGAACTAATAGGCAAAGTTAATACGGATAAGCTCAAGATATTCGTTGTGCACCCATATGTAACTTGATAAAATTAAAGCCGAATTGGATTATATCAGAGTTGAAGTTAACTAATTCATAGTGTATGTGACCTATATGATGACGGCAACAACAATCAAACTTTTATCTCACTAAATGAGATCAGATATATGGATCTTCCTACCTCATTTGACTCTAACCCCTACTATAATATGTAGGCATATAAAGATATTAATATAGATCATCTTGACAAAATTTGAGAATAGTGCAAATATTAACATCTTAAACCTTCGTCCAAGCTCAACATAAATTAAATATAGGCTATAAATGTTCTCATACTTTCATAGTTCCAAACTTCCATATTCATATAAGTGAAAAAATGAAACATTTTTGGGAAACAAACAAATCCTAAATCTTTTGCACCAAACATTTCATTTGAGCTTACTATTGTCTATATCCAAATTGATGATTTACAAGAAAAATTTAATGTGCTATTATTGACATGAGCTTATACATATTTGGCCAATCATTCAGGGTCAAATAAGTTAATGGGTCTATAAAATACGGCCAAAAATAACAATAAAATATTAATTGTTATTGGATGTAAAATCATACAGAATTTTTTTGGGGATTTTTAAAAAATTTCTGGGGATTAACCGGAGTCGGTATGACTCATTTGGAGTGAATATCCTATTGGGTTTAAGAAAAACCTGTTTTATATACCCATTTAAGTGGGAGTTGATTGAGAATACACTTAGGGTTTATTGAACTTAAACCTAAGTATATAAACTCATTTTACCCGATTCCTTTAAGCTCCTCTAATTTCACCCGATCCCCTTCCTCCTCTTATTCATCGCAGCTGACCCCTTCTTCTCCTCTCTCTGCCTCGCGATGCCGCGATTCCTTCGCTCCCGACGTTGCGCCGCCCCTTCTTCTCCGACTGCCTTCCATTCACGGGCTCGTCTCCGGCCAAGGTGAGGAGGCATCGCCGCCTGTGTGGGAAGATCTACGCCCAGGAGAGGGAAAAATCGAAGCCCTAGCGTCGATCTTCCCTCGTCACACCTCCGTGCCACAACTCCGACCACCGGAATCCATGGCTCCAGCCAACCCTCATTGGAGACAAGCTCTCTCGCTCCATGTCTTCTTCCCCGTTGAGTGCTCGGGTGTGGTTGGATTTTGGCAGCCGGTGGCTATCTACAACCACTGGATTTTCCACTCCGAACATCCTCCTACCTTTAGGGATTTCACAGGATCTCTTTCCCTGACCCGAGGTAAATCCCCAAACTTAACTCATGCATTGGGTATTTTTCTTTTGATGCTGGATGGTTGATTGGGGGTGCTGGACTTGTTGGATAGTATTCAGATCTGGGAGTTTGATTCTAATCTATTGGGGGCAGCTACAACCTTCATTGTGGAGTCTTCAACTAAGGTAAGTGGTTACATTAGAGCTTTGGATTGTGAATTGGATTGGATTATTGATTCGATTCATATTTAGTATATATTCAAATGGAATGATGGGATGGTCATGGCTATTCAAATTATAAGATTATGAGCTTAACTAGTTGGAATGAGTAGTTAAGCTATTGTTGAAAGCAATTCATGTTTAGTTTTAATGATGCTAATTGATTAAAGGATAGTTGGGTTAAATCCAAATTGTGGAATTAGGGTTAATGGAGCTAATCCTAGTTTGATCAATGGATTACATTAAGTGGAGTTAGCTAATAGTTAGGGCTAATGATCATATCGATTAGGGGTTTCTCTAATTAGTTTTGGGGATTTTATTTAGCTATTCAATTCATATGTATTTAGCTAAATAAAATACTTTGATGCAGGACTCTATTCGAGACGACATCACGACGTGGGATCTATTTGATACGATAGTTATTTTAAGACGGGTATCTTTGACTTATCTTTTTGATATTATCAGTTGACATGCATAGTATACTTGATATAACAGTAATTTCCATGTTCGTATCTGCTTTGATATGTCACTACTAGATGTCTGTTGTATACCTTTTGTTGTTAGTCATTCATGCGGTTTTATACCTTGTTGGTATGTTTTCCATGTGTACTCATGTGGAACTGCCACATCAGCGGCCCCCCTAGAGCCGGTCCCACGGTTATGGAGGGAGGTAAATGCAGCTACATAGTTAAAAGGCGCATGGCGGGG
>JBAMIB010000104.1:6021538-6032803 GCA_037177415.1 Kaempferia rotunda | reverse complement strand
CTTGGACTTCACCTGTTGTACCTGTCTCCTGCAAGCTCACCATGCATATCAGTACAACAATAAACCTAACTTAAACCTTTGTCCAAACATCAAAACCTAGGGCACAAAGATTGCTCCAACAAGCTCTTCCTTTGTTAGTTCATACTGAAGCATGTTGAGCAATTTTTAGTCTATTTGGAGCTTCCTTTTTTACTTCATCATTCCATTTTTCCAATTCTATAAGTTCTTTAGATTTGGTTGAAAGCTTGACTCCTTGGAAGATGCAAAACCATTGTTCAATGTCTATTTTGAGAAACACTTCCATTCTCCTTTTCCAGTAGGGAAAAGCATGGCAATTGAAGAGTGGAGTGGAGGACGTACGGCTGAATATTTTTTTGACCGTGCCAGTATACTTGTAAAGAAAACTTAATAGAAATTCAATAACCCTTGTTCTGATACCATCTATAGGACTATTGAGGACGAAGGGGTGGGGGTTGAATCTCATCGCTTAAAAACTTTCCTTTTCTTTTATTAAACGTATCGAAAACTCGAGTATGCAGCGAAATAAATTAAAGAATTAAGAACAAAGGACACACTTCTTTTTTTACTTTGTTCAGAGCATGTGACGACTTCTACTTCAAGGGCCGCTATCCTTGACCGCTTTCATTGGGTAATCCACTATATGAATGATAGTACAATTAACAGTATAGTAAAATAAAAGTACAATATACCTACAACAATTGGATAGGAAGAAGCATTGGTTGTCAATGAGATTTTCGGCATCATTGGAGTAGAGCTTGCATGTGTAGCGACGGAATGAAGCACAAATTAAATTGACTTGAACAAAGAAGTTGTTTTCAGCTCAAATCCCAAGTCCTTTTATAGGTTTCGTTCAGACAACGAAAAAACTGTTTCGTTAACTGATCCTTTTCGTCGATTGAATAATCTATCCGTCGACTGATCTATGATCTTTCCTTGTTTTCTACGATCTGATTCATTCGATCCTGAAAATCACATTGTTCTGTTGACTAACGGAACCTCTATTCCTTCCTTGTCTGCTCAGATTTGGCCGATCAGTTCCTATAAATTAAGTCTATCCGTCAACTGAATGATCTAATCAGTCGAATGAATCTCGCTTCCCTTGTTTGTTCTGATATGATCTATTGGATGAGCTTGATCCTTCAACTAATCATTCTATTCCATCGATGGAATAGTCTCAGGATCCATTGACTGATCCTCACTTTCAGTCGACGGAACACCTGTAAAATAGAGTTAAAGCATTTTATCCTACAAAACAAAGTTAGAACAAATATAACATTTACCCTTCAAAACAAGGTTAGAATAGATATATGCATGATAAAGACAATTTTGATCTCAACTTAGAAGTCTCCTGATTTCTGATCAACCCCTATGGTTTGTCCCTACTAGGATATGACCTCACTGTACTCACTCTTAGAGCTTACCTTACTTACCATATGCCACGCTTGATGTCCGATCCCTGATCGACCAGGTCTTTCCTCACCTCGATGTTTGGTCTACACTGACCCACTAAGTCATCTTACCAAATATCTGCTTCTTCTGACTTATCTGGACATTCTCCCATGTCCTCCCGATCCATTTGAACTTTCTGCTCGGTGTCTAGTCCTCCAGATCTATCAAGACACTTGAGTTTGCATACTTAAGAAGCATAACAAATATATGTGTTCTAACTTTAAACTCTTTGTCATATATCAAAATACAAGTTCAATTTCCGGTGCATTCTGCACTAACAAGTAAAACCATCAAAAGATCAACATTCATGAATTCAATCCTTACAATAATTAAGAAACATGGTGATTTCAATCCAATTGAATAACTAAGCAAGATGTAACCTCATAAGATAAATGTATCCACTCTAACTTTCACAATCAAATATGGAGGTGGAGCTTCACTCAATACAACTCATAACATTTCACTACCATAAGTTTGCTTCTTTTCTAATTATCCATCACTATATAATCATATCGTGCATGAATCGAAAAGATTTATTGACAATTAAAATCGGATCAAGAAGAAACAAAGGAAAGCAAACCAAACTATTGAAAGAAAATGAAACAATGAGAGAGTGAGAGTGTATTTGAGGAATAAACCTGATGAGTTACCCAATTCGATATGCATCAAAGAATATCTCCTAGTAGACCATAAGTACCTGGAAGGTAACGAACAACATTTGTCAATGACAAAACAAATGATTGAACCAAACTCTTCAATTTGATAGCCACCCAAAAATCTTGACACGCTATCTCTTCAATTTGATACTCTTCATTTTGCCACTGTTTTTTTTCAGATTAAAGTTTCAGAACTTGAATCGAAGGTAATCTTGGCTTGTCTCATGAAGAATTTAGCTTCACAAGGAACCTCATTAAGCACTGACACATCAGAAGATTGACCCCTAATTGCTGCTGTTCAACAACCACATTCGAAATTGTCACTCACAATTTTCAGTTTTGACTGATACATATTCTGAATTCTGAATTCATTGCTAATTGACTTCCTATCCCATGTTTTGGTTACTACCTCCTGTTGATCAATAATTCGCAAACAGTTGTCCCATTATAGCTTGCAAACATCTTCTCTAATTGGCACACCATAAACAAGAATATGCATTTCTGAACTGTGAAATCAGGAAAAAGCAAAAATGAACTGCATTCTGGTTTCTAATGTTTAGTTTCAGAATTCATAATTCAAGGATATCTTGGCCTGAATCATGAAGAGTTAAGCTTAGGAGAAAACATCATGTAGCATTGAACTAACAGGAATTCCAAACAATGCAGATTTTTTAAGTTCCAGATTCAGGGATCAGATCATTTCCTGCAGACTTTTCACTATTTCACCAATCCAGACATCAAATTCAATGAGAATTCAAAGACACGCAGTTGCCAAAGGTTTCAAAGTTCCAGACATCAGATTCAACGAAGTTTAAGAAATTCCTATATTTAGAATTCAGGGAACATATTCATAACCCATTATGAAGAGTTTCAGAAATGAAACTGCTTCCTCAGCCTTGTTGCTTCAATCTTCAGTTTCAAAATTGGAATTCAAGGAAGTTTCGACTCAAGTCATCAATAATTCGACTTAGAAGAGGTTATCAATTGTCACTCCAATGCAGGAATTAAAGTTCAAACTGTTACTGGTTAGAGACAGCAGAAGGTTTTAGCAAGCAATCCAAACTCAATCACAACCAATTTTCCAGGGAAAATTAACACAATTCGTAGTGAATTGATAGGAGTTTCAATTGCAATACTTGTTGATCAATACTGTAATTATGCTTGGGCTACAGATCAAGCTTCCAGTTCATAATTATGTTTCTGATCTTCAGAAATCAGAGTTAAATGAGATTCCTAGAATTTTAATTATGAACACTTGAAGAGAGAGAAATACCATTTGTTATTGTGAAAACAAGAACATACTTTGAGTTGCTCATCGATCAGAAAGTTGCAGAAAAAACTTGGCATGCAACAACTCCAAGTTGATACCTTACCCAAAAACAGGAATTCAAGAGTCTCACTGCTTATTAAGTAGTTTGGATTTTGGCATGGTTATTGCACTATTGGCAGCAAAAAATCAGATCAGTTCCAAACAAATTTTGAATTGTGTTTCTCTTGTCTCAAATTCCATCTGCCAATCCTCTTTTTCTTTTCCAGAATTCAGGAAGTAAAAGCATCAAGTTCAGGAATTCAGAAATCTCCAAGGAACTGCAAATTAGCAAGACTAAATTTTGATTTCTGTTGTTGTCCCTGATGTGCATTCCTGTTGGATCGTTTGCATGCTAAATCTTCGAGCATCCTTCAGCAATCAAAGCTAGCAGTAGAGACTCCAACAAAATCCAGGTTCACCAAGAGTGTGATATCACAACACATCGGGATTTTCAGATCACTGAACAAGGTTTTTATTTTTCCTAGTTGATAAAGCTTCACAGTTCTGAATTCTGCCGTAGCTTCTGCTGTGCCCTTCCCATCATTCTGCTCCCTTCAACTTCTGCAGCCTTTGGTCACAATCCTTCCTAGATGACTTAAACTGATATTGTAGCAGTTCATCAGCTATCCGAACAGATAACATAATCAGAAACCTGCTTAACCTGAAGTATCATTTAAAAAAAAAAAAACAAGTATCACTTCAATTGAACTGAATCAAATTCAGAAATTGAACATCCTCAAAATCAGATTCAGGTTATTCTCTGCAGAATTCACAATTGCAGCAACCCAACAACTAATCTACTCTGTCCAGCAGCTCCTGGGAATCAGTAACTTCAGCTTCTTAACCTGAAGTATCACTTCAATTAAACTGAATCAAATTCAGAAATTAAACATCCCCAAAATCAGATTCAGGTTATTCTCTGCAGAATTCACACAATTGCAGCAACCGAACAACTAATCTACTCTGTCCAGCCGCTACTGGGAATCAGTAACTTCAGCTTCAGCTTCACAAACCTCATCACTTTTTTTCATCTATTTTTTTCTCTATTCTTTTGATCATTGTACTCTCTGAATTTACCACTTCATTTCTGCTTTTGACATTTCAGGAATTCATCAGCAACACTTCATTCAGTTGTATCTCCAGATTTCTAAAACTCAGTAATTCAGTTTCTTTGGATCTTAGTTTCAAGAATCTGATTCTAGTAATTTCTAGAATTTTCATTTCAAGGAACTTGGGAAAACTATAATAACAAATGACAAATAAAGGATAGAAACTTCTTTTGAGCTTTTCACTAAGCAGAGCTGCATTTTAACTTTGGTGCGAAGCAGTTTGCTGCTGCTGATGGGAGATTAAATTCAGTTCTTACATTTCAATCCTATTCGAATATTCTCCATAATTAATAGAAAAATCTTTGACTTTTAAAAAATAGATCATTCACTCTTGAATGGCTGCGGGAGGTCCAGAGGAATATAAGAGTCGATTGCTTTGTGGTTGTTACAAGCAAGAAGAATGAATCAAACAGTTTTCTTTTTCTTATCCATTATGTCAGATGCATAGTCAATAGCATTTATTAATTGGAGCTGCAGTTTCTTGCTCATAAATAACTCTTCAAAATTTCCATGAATTCGCAACCAACCACTCCACTTGACCACATGTAGAGAAAGATTAACGTTTGGGACCGCCCCATTAGCCGTGCCCTGGTCCCCTGCATCTACTTTCTTGTCAATTCGCCGGCAGTGGCGGCGCCGCCACTTCTTGTAGTCTTTGGTAGATTTGGTAAACCTTCCGACTCTTCCTCGCTTAACTCGATCGTCACAGTTATGGAGTCGCCGCGCGCACTCAGTTTCACGGTGCAGAGACGCCGGCCAGTTTTAGTCGTCCCCTCCGTGCCTACGCCATATCAGTTCAAGCGCCTCTCCGACATCGATGACCAAGACGGCCTTCGCACTCAATTACCCATTATCCAGTACTATCGCAGCAGCGGCGATGATCGCGACCCGGTTAAGGTGGTACGCGACGCCCTCGCTCGGGCGCTTGTGTTCTCCTATCCCTTGGCTGGCCGGCTTCGGGAAGAGGCTGGTCGGAAGCTAGTGGTGGAGTGCACGGGCGAGGGGATCCTTTTCGTCGAGGCTGACGCAGACGTTCGCCTCGAGCAGTTAGGCGATGCTCTGCACCCGCCGATACCCTACTTGGACGAGTTCCTTCACGATGTCCCTGATTCCGGTGGCATCCTCCACTGCCCCTTGATGCTCATGCAGGTGACCCGATTGCAGTGCGGCGGGTTCATCATCGCTCTCAGGACGAACCACACCATGGCCGACGGCGCCGGCTTGGGTCAATTCTTGAACGCCGTCGCTGAGCTGGCCTGCGGCGCGTCCGCCCCGTCTGTGCTCCCTGTGTGGGAGCGCCATCTCCTGAATTCGCGCAGCCCTCCCCGCATCACGTGCATCCACCTGGAGTACGAGCACGTAAAGCCGCCTCTGATTCCCCGGTCTTCTCCCAACGACGACATGGTGCATCGGTCCTTCTTCTTCGTCAAAGCGGATATTGCTCTGTTGAGGAGGAGCGTGCCGGCCCACCTTCGAGATGGTTCCCCCTTCGAGATCCTGACCTCGTTCCTCTGGCGATGTCGTACGAGGGCCAGCAGCCCTGCTGCTAGCGATGTTGTCCGAGTCTGCTTCAGCGTCAACGCTCGCGGGCGGCGATGCGCTGGCTTGGGGCTTCCTCCCGGGTACTATGGGAACGCGATCGTTTTCCCGGTGGCGGCAGCCAGTGGCGGCGACCTGTGCTCGAGGCCTCTGTGCTACGCCCTGGAGCTGGTACGGTCTGCCAAGGCAGCAGTGACGGCGGAGTACATGCTGTCGGTGGCGGACCTACTGGTACTGCGGGGGCGGCCTCACTATCAGGTGGCGGGGACGTACCTGGTGTCGGACGGTACGCGTTCCGGGGTGGATGAAGTGGATTACGGCTGGGGAAAGCCGGTGTACGGCGGGCCTGCATGGGGGCGAGTGGCCAGTATCCACCTTCCTTTCACAAACAGCAGAGGACAGGAAGGGATCGTAGTTCCCCATTACCTGCCTCGCTCCACCATGGACAGATTTTCCATGGAAGTTGATCGAGTGATCAAAGAGACATCGGCGAGCAGCTCTTTGTAATCGTAGATGATCACAAGCATTCCATTTGATTTGAATATTCTACTTGTAATATTATGTATACTGATACTGAAATACAGTCCAGTTTTCCTCCGGTATGTATGTATTCTGCTTATAATTAATATCCATATTGATATCCCATTGACTCCTGGACAGCTTAGACAGTCCTTAGCTAGCTCAGCAGACAGGGAACATCCTTATAGTGTGCATCCTCTTTGGTAGCATCTCCATCTTGAAATCCTTGCCTCCCGACGGCCACGTTTTGGGAACATTATATGTATCCTTACAAAGCATTTCCTTTAGGTTCAGTTCCACATCCATCCTTATTCTGCGGGAGGGCGGTTACAACTGACGTGAACCGCTATAACGAACAATCGATGTCAGACCATAAAAGACTAGACCATAAAAGACTAATTATGTAGAGAAATGTCAGACCATAAAAGACTAACTAATTATGTAGAGAAATGAGGTACCCAGTCTCTGTGTTCAACCATTTTTTGTTTTTTTTTTTTAATTTTCCAGTGTAATCTAATTTAAACATAGGGGGGTTTTGTTGGCTATCATCGACACATTACAATGCAGGAGGCGAACAGTGAAGCAGTCAACTCTACTGGACACAACCCACGAGGAGGATAGTGGGGCAAGGACTAAGAGAGCCGCTGCAACATTTTAGCGTCGCTGGTAGGAAATCCTGAGAAAGATGTTGAGTGATCATGTCAGAATGGGGAAGACGGAGCGTTGGGTAGATGGTGTCAAAGTTGACTACGAGAAGACCGTTAAACGGGTGTGGCGTCGAGCAAATCAAATCCTCTGTCCCCAAAATGCCGTGTCCCCATGTCCCCTCGCCGATCGGATGGATCACACATCCTCAAGATGTGTGCAGCATATTCATGATGTGATTTAGTCCGTCCGATCGGCGAGGGGACATGGGGACAAAGGATTTTGGGGACAGAGAATTTGATTTGGGCGTCGAGTGGCCTTGTTCCTTCAGGAGAAAAACCACTTGTATAGTGATAGGTTTTTTCCAATGCACGAACCTCAAGGCCTTTCCAAAAAAAAAAAATGAGGTATCATTCTGACAACTTCCCTAAAATGAACCTACCATTTCTCTATTTTATAGGGTAAAAATTTTCGTCGTGCGAAGTGCAGAGGGAATATTCCCTTTACTCTCTAACAATGATTAGGCATTGGTTGGTTTTGGGATGTTGACCATCTTGAGAGCTCATCATCCGCTCGGACAAGGAGTTCATTTAAGTCGGATGTCTAGGAAATTCGATCAGGCCGAGGGGATTCGGTCCACAGTTGGGCTAAGACGACTCAAGAAACCATCTAGCTAAGGGGGATTTGGGATCCCATCGGACAAAAGAAATGATTGACTGCCCTGCTTGGTTTAGAGATAAGACGTCTCATGATACCATCGAGCTAAGGAGATCCAAGCATCGATCAGACGGAAGGTTCGATCGGCTAGACCACTCGGGGCGAGCCTTGAGACCCTGCAAGCGCCCCCATGACTTTAATTGTTACATCAGCTGACATTCTTGACTTTTATCCCAACCATGGGAGTCCTACCTTATTCATCATATCATTGAATATGGTGAATACTCGGAGATATCTGTGTTAGAGTAGGCGATCTAGAAGCCAACTATTGGCTAAAGCTCTATTGACTCTTATATATAAACAACCTTTATGTTAATATAATTCAATTCAGTTTGGCATTTACTCTTTATACACATGCTAGACTTGTCAATTGGGTCATCTAATAAACAAGGAAAAAAGATTGCTCGAGGTAGAGACTAGCATCTGTGATGTAGTGTACCACATTTTATTAGTAAGGGCATAGAGACGTTCAAACATACAGATGAGTGATCATATGATGAGTTCATCGAACATCCCTCACATAGATTTTCTAAATGGTTATCATTTATCAAGTGGATAAGTCATTTGCTGTGGTTGTACACTAGTAATCCTTTTGATCCGGGACAACACTAAGACTCTATATGCTGGGGTTGCATTTTAACTCATTTATCGACACCATTAAGGTCATCAGGTGATGAGATTAGGTGTAGCAACGAAACATATAGGAGTCAGTGTATTATAGTCGGAGATTCAATACACACCTACGGATGTAGATATCCTATGTAATATATTATTGTATAGTATATGAAATCTCTGATTAGAGATGAAATATGTGTTTTTAGAAAGGAGTTTTCTAATTGCACATGCGTTGTCACTATAAGATACATTACATGATTGTCGAATCAATATACAATTCTCGATGTACCAATTGTTGTAGATTCGACCGGGATATTTGAGATAAAGGGGTCGGACTATACATTAACTATAATCGACTAGTTCTTGTAAGCACTATTTTGTGATACCTAGGGAATCATAGGGTGGTGGTGCTAGACGCTCTTACCATGATTTGTTAAGTGTTAATCAGAATTAATTCTGACATCCTATAATTAAAGAATTGATCGTAGGATAGAGCTATTAAGAGTATGTCTGAATAAATGACGAGTATAGTCCTGAATCACAAAGAGTTGTGAACCTATGGTTGTCTATATTCCTAAACTATTGAGGGTCACACAAGTATTGATTTTTCTTATTTCCCATTGAGAAAGTCAAATTCAAGTTGTTAAATTTGGCAAATAAAGTTTGATGTGATCAAACAATGTATTGACAATTAAAGTTTGATATGATCAAATATTAAGATTTATAAAAGTGTTTATGAATGCTTTCTAGTCCATGGTAATAAGGAGGTGGAAGAGTTCTACACAAGGTCTATAAATTAGATTTATGTTATTGTAATAGTGAGCAAGTGTGTTTGTCGTGTCAATGTTATTGGATAGTTGATATGATTATAATAGACTTGGATTATTGGGTTCTAGTAAAATTCTAAAAATCCAATAGACAAAGATGGAAGAGATACAATGGACCTTAAATGCTCAAGGTCAAGACGAAATGCAATCCCATTAAGTTTTGCAACATGAGAGGTTCAAAGTGACATAGAAGAAAAATAAGAATAAATAAATAAATAAAAATAAGGATAAGAAGAAAATTAAGACTTGATTCAAGGTATGAGGAGTTATCTTTTCCCTTCACCCCCTTGGCCACATTGTCCACTCCTTCACTAACTCCACTCCATGAAGTTTACGGCAGCGGTGCACCCTCTTGGCCACATTGTCCACTCCTCCACTAACTCCACTCCATGAAGTTTACAGCAGCCACCTCTCCTTGGAGAGAAGTACGAAAGCCAAATAAAATGATGTTCTTCTTTTTCAAGTTTTTTTTTGGACAACACCTTTTTTTTTCTTATTGGAAAAGTTTGCCAAGCTTTTTCTTCCTCGGAGGGAACCAACCTTTTGAGCCTCCCTTGGAGAGTTGAGGAGTGAAGCTTTGTATTTTTCTTCCTTGGAAAATTTTGGGTGTTGGCAACCTCTACGCTTCTTCCGTGGAGAATTCGATCAGCAATTCTTTTCTTCTCATTGGAAAATTCGATTATACATTTTTTTCTCTTGGAGAATTTCAGCAGCCACCTCTCAAAGGAATAAGATAGAGACTTTCTCCCTCTCTTCTATCGAAAAGACCCATCTCTTTATTGTTACTTATCCTCTTTGAGAAGCATTGTTGCCACCCACCTTCTTGCCGAATTTTTAGAAGGTGCAACCCCTTGTTGAGGGCTATTTGGAAGCCCCTTGTGAAGGGGTAATTGGGAAATCCTTCCTCATCTTCGAGGAAGACATTTTTGATCATCTAAATTAAAAATGACACTTGATCTCTACCATGATTAAATGTTGGAAAGAGGACTTCGATCGTGGACCAAATTAGACAAAGGAAGTACAAGCTCATTGTTAGATCCAAAAAAATTAAGATATCTCTACAAAGTCATGATATTGTTCAACCCTCATGGTTTTATTTTTGAACTCTACCCAAAGGCCTCATATCAATGGAGATATCTTTCTCTTATAAACTCATGATCTTTCTCATGTATTTTCAATGTGGGGATATGTTTGCAACATTACAATTTCAACAATCCTCCTTTCTCAAACAAAGTACTATAGGGCCCCCTAGGCATTCATGTCCCTTGGTCCAACTGACCCCCTCAAACAAAAGACTATAGGGCCCCCTCAAGTGGAAATCTTATTCGTTTGACTTCCGATTCTATACTCACTAGGTCTTCATGTCCCTTGGTCCAACTGACCTACTAGGACTTCCTTGCCTAGCTGCAACTAGGATTTCTTACCTCTTGATCCAACCGACCTACTAAGACTTCCTTGCCAAGCCGTAACTAGGACTTTTTGCCCTTCGGTCAAACCAACATACTAAGATATTCTTGCCTAAGCACAACTAGGACTTTCTTGCCTAGCCACAATTAGGGCTTCCTTGCCTTGCTCTTGTGCACAGTGATCAGCGGTTAGAGCTTCTAGCAGTCCGGGCTCTAATACGACATGATATTGTCCACTTTGGGCCTAAACTCTCATAGTTTTATTTTTGAGTTCTACCCAAAAGGCCTTATACCAATAGAGATATCTTTCTCTTATAAACTAATGATCTTTCTCATGTGTTTTCAATATGAGACTATATTTGCAATATTGCAACCCCAATACTCGTGAAAACAACGAAGAGCTATTCCACTAAACCCGGAATAGTTGGAGTCATCCACAAACAAATGTTGTTT
>JBAMIB010000104.1:5984257-6019330 GCA_037177415.1 Kaempferia rotunda | reverse complement strand
CCGGGAGCGATGTCGTTTGCTCCGGTGCTCGTGGCCTAGGCCTGAGATCAACCCGGGTAATCACCCGGACTCCCCCCGCCATTGTTCATGACCCTAGTAATGTATGTAAAAGTTGAGATATAGAGGTCCTAAAAAGGACAATACATGCTCTTTCGACAATCTCTCTCCCTATCCATAGATGAGCAATTGAAAAAAAAAATTTAGGGTTACTTATCTTTGTCATTTTGAGTCTTATCCTCATAGAGATACGTGATAAGGGTTGACGTTGACATTGCGGAGTGTGAGCGAATGGACGCTTGGCGGTGACGACGCACGCAACATGAGGAGTGGATCAGACAGACAAGATACCTAAATAAATGAGTTAATTGAATTAAGAATTAATATTTTAAAATAAAGATAATATTAAAATAATTTTTTTTTTAGTTCTCCTTTTTGCCTTTCTTTACCTCCTATATTAGGGTGTAAAATTTTACACATCTCTCTCGTTCCGATGGGTTAGTTTGCACCTTTAGGCTTGAGAACTGGATGGGGTTGACATTGGCATACGCATCGAAGAATTCAAATTGGACACAATGATATGGGCCACTTTAAGCAAATGGGCTAACAGATGGATTACGACCCAATTAGTCTACGAATTAAATTACGAAACCTGCAGATCTAATCGTGGGCGTTGTATTGATTAACAGATTAAGTAGTAGTAGAAGCGTGTATTTGGCGCTCACTCGCGTTTTGCACCTGGCTAGGTTTCGTGGCCCCAGTTTGCCTTCTCGAGTGCTCCAGGAAGGCAGGAAGAACACGGCGGAGGGCCACCGGGGGCGGCCGAACGCCAGATTCGGCCCTCGGCGCTTGTTTCGCTGAGGAGGGAGGAACTAGAAGGGAAGACGATGGGGAGGAAGAACGGAAAAGGAGGCGCGCAACAGCAGCAGCTGGGACCGGTCTCCGAGGCCTCTCGCGTTCGAATTGCGAACGTTCTCGAGGAGTTCCAGGCATCCCAAGATGAAGGTGCCTATCAGTTCCCTGCATTAAAATGTAGTTTCGTTCACGTTGTTTTCCGTCTGTTGGCATTTTCCTTCCTCGAGACCTTTAGGTATTAGTGTTTGTCTTCGCCCTCCTCGTTCTTGAATTATCTTCTTGAAATTGTGGATTGCACTTGCTCCTTCTCTCCCTGATTTTCCGGGGTCAAATGCTTCGTTTCTTGCCTGAAAACAAACAACTTGGCGGACTAACAATCTTAATTACTCAACGTTTAAATCTGCACAGTGTGCAAATACAAGCTAATAATAAAGAACCTTTTTTTAGTTGGTTTTGAGAACTAGACTAGCTGGAATTGGTATTAGGAATGATAGAACGGAGACCCTGCTCACTATTTTAGGATATTAATTGTAGATTCATCTGACTAATCAGGAATAGCTGAGAAATACGTTGAATTTCTCCTATGCTCGTAGGTTTTAGATTGATCTGGAGCCCTACTTTGGGATGAAAGCCATATAAGCATCTAGAACTTGAAGGCCTAGGTAAAATGAGGCGAAGAATATGGTTATCTTATATTGAGTTTTCTGGCCCTTAATCGGCTGTTCCCATAATATGTTCTGTTGAATGACTAATCAATTCAAGTTTGCTCCATGAATAACAATTGTTGATATAAGTTCTTTTACACAGAAACATTAGTGTTCTTATGAGACATGTTCTATGGCACAGCAATGTCTAGGCCACAAACTAAGGAAGCAAGGATCTCCATTGTTTTCATATGTTTACATTATGGACAACCATTAAACATTCCTGTTAACGTATAAAGGCCAAATTTATCATTTTTATGCCCCATGTTGTTCATGGAAGCTGTCTGCTTCATACATATTTGTATTTTAGCTTTTGGGACTCGCAGCTGCTTTACTGAAGCAAATGTCACGAGTAGATGCTGAAGGTAAACCTAGCCTGCCAGTTGAGTGTCCATAACTCCATATAAATTCTCTCACTATTCCTGTCATCTGACTCTTTACTGTTCTTGAGGCACAAGCTTGAAAATTTTCACTAGCTTCAGGCTAGCATAAAATGTTATTAGCTGGAGCTTACTTTTCCTGAATTAGCATTTGTTCCATACTTTTCTGGAAACAGCAAACTTATTATCTACAAGGTCATTTTATCTCATAACAAATTTGTGGATTACTGGATTACATGGTTGTCAGTTGGCTCTCGTATCTTATCCCTAGTATAGTTTTCAGAATTAAGTCTCCACTGGCTTGAATCTGAATATCTCAAGTTTGTTTAGCATTACCTGAAGTTGATCCATTTTACCATGAACTTTGACTAAAGGTTCATTTGAAAATAATTTGAAAAGGTTGATATAAGTCCTCACTATCTATTGTAAATGCATATTCTAGTTGGTAGGCGAGTACGATAAGAAATGACATGAAAAAGCAGTGCAAAGGTGGAAAGAGCTCTTGTAGAGGTTAATAAAATCGACAATAATTAGGTAATTGTTTGTTTTATAACATCTGAGCAAGATTTGGAGCCTTTGATATTGTCAGATTAGTATATTTTTGGGTTCACATTTTTTTCGAATGGAAAGGAAGGATCATCTCTCCTTAGCAATGAAAAATCAAAGCACAATATGGTATTTTGGTTTCACCTGATTTGGTCTTTACATGGTCAAATAGACAGTTTCAAAATAATATCTGTATTGATTATTTATCCATGAATCCTCATCATTTCTGCATTTGTCCATGAATCCTCATCATTTCTGCAAATGTTAACGTTATTTTTATAGAAATCCATTGTTTAGTGTTTTGCTGTTCTGCTGTTGCTGCATATGGCTTCTACATGATCTGCAAATGGAATTTAATTCTTCTTCGTTGGTGTAGTACTGTTGTGTGTTAGGAATTCCTTTATGTTTTTGCTCCGTCCAATCGTCCATGGAACTACCAAAATTTTAACTCTCTCCTCACTCTGAGCGAAAGTGCACTTTTATCATGATTCTAAAAGCTGCTGCCTAGGCAGATTTGGAAGAGGACCACATAATAATGACATATGCAGTCTACATATACAATTAAGAAAAACATATCTGGCTAATTTGAGCAAGTTTAGACTTTATATTGCTCCATATTGACTTAAAACTAAGTTATTTTATTTTATAGCTTGTAAATTGCAAATGTTAGTACACTTGTTTTGCAATTGATAATAATTACACACCCACACCCACACCCACACAAATGCATGCATACTTCATTGAATGTAGTTATTTTTCTTAATACTACTACAACAACAACCAAACTTCATCCCACTAGGTGAGGTCGACTATATGAATTCTTTTCGTAATATATAATACGATGTTATGTTGCGTACCTGTTGCTACGTGACGCTGCTTCCTCCCAACTCGGGGCGCCTGAATGAATGCTTCGGGGGTGCCCCGAGTTGCTTTCGGGTGAGCAGCATAACAATTCTACACACACACATAATTTTTAATATTAATCACATAGGCCCCCTGCATACCATATGTACTATGTTGTGGTCCACCATAAATTGCCAGCATAGGATTTTGAAACCTTGATCTTTTTATATATTTTCTTATTGCCTGTGTTATTATTTTAGGGTGTACATCTGAATATTATAAATTGTCTCTACATGTAATAAATGGATTTTCTACTTTGGTTTGCAGTTTACACATTTGAACCAGGTTTGTCAAAACAAGAGCGTGCATTAATTCATATGATGTGCAGAAAAATGGGTATGGTATCGAGAAGTTCTGGGTGAGTTAAACACGCATAATTATTCCTTCTTTTGTCTGCATTTACTCTTTATTTCCTGATTATCAGACAAGATTTATGAAGTTCCTGGATGTAAATTCCATCCCACTGTCACTTGAACTCATACATAGATCCTTTACTAGAATGTGTTGTATGAGTCATATGACTACGTTTATTTTTTGGAGGCAACCTGTGAGGGCATTTTATGGATTAAATGGAAACAATCAATCAGATTAGTGGCAAAAGAGAACTACAAATGACAAGTTTTCAGGTGTAGCTTAGATATGATCATTCCTAAGTAGCTACTCGATTATTGTATTGTATGCATATTGGCTCATAAATTGTAATTAGTGACTTTAAACTCTCTTAATAATTATCACGGCATCAGATGAGAAAACTTCCAGGTTAATGAGTACAAGAAAAAGATTAGGTTCAAACTTTAAGAAGTCTAAACAAATGGGGACAAGTTCAATTTTAAGAAGTAAATCTAACTAGAAGTCCATATAAACTTGGATGTAAAATTAAATAACAACTAGACAGGAAATGGTAAAACAAAACTACAAAATGGTCTAACATTGTAATACGTCATTTAACTTGAACTAGATCCATTCTACATCATTAATACCAAAATTGTAATATTCCCTTTTATATTTGACATTTGTAAGGAATAATAAGGTCCATTTTTTCTTTGACTCTATACTTCTCAAGTACAGATGCAAGAGTTTTTTTTTGTGTGTCTTTGTTTAATACCTTAAACCTGATTTAGGTATGGAGAAAGAAGGCAACTTTCTGTATACAAAAGCAAAAGGAAAAATGGATCCCTTAAGAAGGAAGAAGTTAATGCTGGTTTGCAATTTTCAGAAGAGACAAAAAATATTATACAAGACCTTTTCATGCGTTATCCGCCTGATGATACAGACCTGAGTGAAGATGCAGCACCCAACTCTAAATCAAACGCTGCTAAAAGGCACTGGAACCCAGATACTAGCTTTTTTAGGCCATCAATGGGAAAATCTGACATTCAAAAGAAGATGGACGAGTTAGCCTCTAAAATAAGTAATTCGACACATCTTACAAAGGTTATCATTGCCAAAATGTTTGATCCTGTTAGTTAATTAGACTATTACATTAGTATGTTTTTGAATTTGGGTCTTAGCTTATACAGGTGCTTTAATTAGATAAAATTATTGATTGGCATGCCAGATCACATTATTAACTAGCATATTAGATAATCTATTCAAGATAAGTTATTTGGCCAAGATGTTAACTAACATAATAGAAAAATCTGTTAATTAAATAAATATGTAGTCAGTCAAAGTTGTTTATTACTAAGATACTAGGCAATACATTAGTATGTGAGTTCAATTACATGTTAGCGACCTTGACAATAAATCAACAGAAGCATGCAATCAAAGAGAAGAGTACTATAATATCACATTAGAAGTCAGGGGCTAACCTCCCTCCCTATATGATGATATATTCTCCTACTACAAATTCTTCCAGGGTTCCATGAAATATTAGTTGAAGATGGATGGCTTATTAAAGAGAGGTCATTATAGGGGCGGGCGCGCGTGCGCGCGCGCGCACACACACACACACCGGTCTCTTTCCTAACAACTTAAGATTTTGGACAAGTGATTAGCCAATCAACTCTTATATCTTATCAAAGTAGAAGCTTTAAAGTTCAAATTTCACCTGTGGAAAATATATAAATATTCATATGTATCATTTCATGTGTTGGGAGGTTGAGCCAATCAAGTCAAGTACCTACTACACATGAAGATGGAGTGCCACCCACATGTGAAAGGCTCCTGTTCACAATATAAATATATAAATTAGTCTCTTTAACACATGTTTTTGAGGTTGGCCAATCAACTTTAATGACCATTTTTACATAATTTCAAAATTATTATAATTATATTGACTTAATAATGACCTAATCATATACTAATAACAACAAAACATTATTATTCAAATTTAGAAAATAATAAAATAATCATGAAACTATTGCTCAAGTAAAATTCTTCTGGTCTATCACAATTACTTTTGATTAAAAACTTTCACTAAATTAACTAGTAATTCATATGATTTGATCTATTATTTTCATACACAATGTAAAACTTCATAAATAATTAACTCAAAATTATTCAAAACAAATATTAATTGCTTCAATGCTCTGAAATTACTCATAATTTATTCTTAAATAAGCAAGAAAATGATTTATGAACATTATATTTTATAACATTTGAACTTAAACTAAATCTGTACTCTTAGTATTAGGTTATAACGTCTTGCCTCCAAGAGATGCTATTAACATTTTTTTTATTTTAATTTGATTTGTCATGATTTTAAGTTATGGTGGATATTTCTACAGGTTGTGGAAGATAGATCTAAACTTCCAATTGCATCTTTCAAACATCTGATTACTTCCACACTGGAAAATAACCAGGTAACAATGCCCTACTGGAATTTCTTTCCTTAGTATGTGATTAATTGAACTACCATTTGACATGTATCTTGTATGTTCCAAGGTGAAACTGAAACCTTGCAGATTTACCTTTTTTGGATAGCATCCCAATGAAATTATTATGGGTGTAAGTTGCACCAAAGAGAATATTAGTTACCATAATAGAAGATTTATTGATTTTAATATCGATAGTGGAATAGCTTTGTGTAGAGCTCAATGAACCGAAAAATTCATATATCTGACCAACAAATAGTTGGACAAACAAGGTTTGATGCTACTTCTGCTTTGTGAAATTATTCTTCAAAACTGCTATTAGTTGGGTATAGAAAAAGCACCTTGCAGATTTAAGCAAATAAAATGCTTCTTAGATAGTTGTTTACTGCTTTATCTTCAAAACATTGCCTGTTGTTTATTCCAGTTGCTAGTAATGTCAAGCACGTGTCCTAAAATTTCTTGATTTTACTTATATGACACAGTCAACATATGAAAATTTTATTGTATTAGAAAATTAATTTGTTTGAAGGGAAAAAACAGCTTAGGTCTATTTTTACTGCTAAAAGAAATTGGAACTTTTATCCTTCATTGTGCCCATATTAGTACCACCATATAGAGTGGATAGTTGACAATGAACTATTCAATTATGAAGTTGCCATGTTGAATTAATTAACACTTAAAATTAAAGGAACCTCAATAATGTACAAGTTGGCTAAATGGCTATTCTATATTGCCTGAACAGACGATCACTTTCATCTGTGTTCCTTTTGTGGATATGTTGCCTATTTGTATATCATCCTGATGAATTTGATCAGCTAATATGATTTTTAATTCAGGTTATACTTATATCTGGTGAAACTGGTTGTGGAAAAACCACTCAGGTTCCTTTCTATGCTTATACGCCTCTTGGCTCTTGCACATGGCCCTTAATTATTTTTCATATTGTGGTTTTAACTTAATTTTTATGCTGCTCACATCTTCTCCAAATTTATTTCTGTTTTGATATTTTTAACCTCTTAAGGACAAAGATAATGATTTGTTCCATATATATAAATATTTATATATTCACCATTTGATATTTTGATTTAAATTTGAAACATGTACTTACCATTCTAATTAAACTATCATTATGTATTTTTGCAAACTTGACTTGTTTATTCACTTGAAACTTTAGGTGGCGTTTGGTTTGAGAGCCGGGAATGGGAATGAGAATGGGTTTGATAGTAGGCTGGAATGAGAATGGGTTTAGCCATTCCAATACTACTGTTTGGTTTATAAACTCTGTTTAGGTATGATTTCCTTTTTGAAATTTTTTTTTCTTTCATATTTTTTTCTCCTTTTTTTCACTTTGATTATCTATTTCGATTTTTTTTTGTATATTTCATAATTTTTTTTTTGATATTTTCCTTTATTTCCTTTTTCACCTAATTTTTTCTCCTTTTTTTTTTAAAATTTTTTTTATTTTTTATTTTTTTTAAAATTTTATTTTTTTTAATTTTTTAATTTTTTTAAATTTTTTTATGTTTCCTAAATTTTTAATTGTTTTAATTTTTTATTAAATTTTTAATTTTTTTATTTTTATAAATGACTTAATTTTTTTAAATTTTTTTAAATTTATTTATTTATTTTTTTGAATTTTAAAATTTTAATTTTTACTTTTTTAATTTAAATTTTAAATATTTTTTAATTTTTTTTAGTTTTTTTATTTTTAAAATTTTAATTTGAATTTTTTTTTTATTTTTTTAAAATTTTAAAATTTTTTTTTACAAGTTTTTAACTTTTTTAAAAAATTTTAAATTTTTAAAGAGAAATAGGAATGGGAATGGAAATGAAATCCCCCAACTCATATGGGTTTGGTGATTCCCATATATTTGGAAATCATTCCCAAATTGTCATTCCTAAACCTATAATCCATACACTATTATTTACTATCATTCCATTCCCTCATTCCTAAACCCACCAACCAAACACCCCCTAGTAAATAATAATTTTAGATTTATTGAAACTATTACTCAGTGAGGAGTCACTGGGAAAGATATCATCAATACGATAAAATAGATTCTTGATACTTTATAGGTTAAAGTTTTGTAGTTTGCAAAATCAGTATGGATATCGTGATTGCCTGAGCCAAATATAGGCAATATCAGATCAACAAACTTGGTGGATTGGAATTTAAACATAATAATTTAAAATCAGAAAGTGTTAAAAGGGGTAAGGATAAACAATTGCTTTATGTAAGATAATAATTATTTAGATGTACTTATTGGATATGATTGGCAACTATGGTACTATAATATCATTTGAAATATTGTATGCACTGTCGACTATTTATATTTTTAAATTAATGTGTAAACGCTGAAACTTCATGTCCATTATATCTTTAGATAATTTATTAATTATAAATATTATAATTAATCAATTATTTCAGATGACAGATTAATAAATAATAATAGATTATTTTAACATGGCATTTTAAAATAAATTTCTATCAGGTTATTGATACGTAATTAGAAAGAAATGCTGTGATTTTCTTAACATGGAATTACTAATAGATTTTTATCAAATTATGGATAGAAACTAATATAACAAAAAAGTTTATAAATAATTGAAAAAATTTTAATCCAGTTATAGCAGTAATGCAATATTTATTTCTAATTAATAATACCATATTATTACTAGTTCGTTAATCTGCCAGCACAAATTATATTTTAGATACATTACTGACACTAAACTACAATGTTATATTTATATTTCCCCCTCCATTTTATGCAATTTTAGCATTTGTTATCTTTAGTTAGGCATAATATAATGTTTATATATGCTAATTTTATTTTTTATAATTCATTGATGCTTTTCTAATCCTAATTTCATAATGAGGTAATGATGTTAGAGACATTACCAATCTTTATGTATGCATTTGCTAATATGTGTGAACGCGCACACACACACGATTAATAATTCCTGTCAATGCTTGTTTATCTTATTCAAGTTTTGATATTGCATAATCTCTTTTTATATTTACCTTTGAGTGACCTACCTCTTACTTTTTCTGTACACATCAAACACCTAGAACATAGCTGCAACTTTCTTGTAATGATGGGTCCAAGTCTAACTTGGACTGTCTTCTTTCTCCTCATCAAAACCTTGGCATCCTGCAACCCAATGTAACCCTATTTCTGTAATTGATGATAAGGTTATGCACCCAGAACTGACTGGAGCAATAAAGCTTTTCTCCATTGGGAAGTAACACATGAAAAATAATAATAATATAGAGAATTCCTAAAATAAAAATAACAATAATATAGAGAATTCCTAGAATAAAATAATAATAATATAGAGAATTTCTAAAATGAACGTATGGGGTTAGATTAAATAAAGATGTTATTATCCAAAATAATTAGGTGTAGCCTTATAGATTATAAAATGAAAGAAAAATATGTTGAATGATTTCGGTGACAACATCTTCTAGAGTGTGATGAGTTTAATCTATTAGAGAGAAAGTTGTAAGAGATATAGGGAGACCAAAATTATCTATTGTTAAAATGAATACAATGATAGTTGATTTGGAATATTACTTGTGATGTAACTTTGAATAACCATCGTGAGGTAAGATCCATGTAGCTGATACCAAATAATTGGTATGAACATTCTTGTTGATGATTGATTATGGAACAAAGCCTGACATTGGGTTGCTGAACTTGCCAGTCTAATTGGTTCAACAGATAGGGACAAAGTAAAGATATAACTGTATACATAGAACCAGTTTGTTTTGAACTTTTGATCAATTCTTGGTTTTGATTGATTTTCCCAATTCAATTTATGTCTTTGAACTCTGAATCTTGATCCTTAGTCCATTATTAACCATTCAGTTTATTGTCTTGAATCAGATTTCTTTCAGGTATTCATGAAGTTTTAATAGAAACATTCTACTGGATCTTTATTCATGTGGGTTTTGGCATCTCAGCTATTTTCATCTGTTCTGAATCTGTTGGTTCAGAAAGTTTGCATCGTGTTCCACAAGTTTCTTGTAACTTTAGGAAATGTCTTATTTAAAACCATTCTGCTAAGACATCCTATATTTTTATAGAATGCTTAACTAGGTGGTTCATTCCAAAAATGTTGTTCTTTGAGTTAAAGCTATATCCTCAAATTCAATTCCTAATATCACTTTTGTTTCAGATCTTACTTTTTGAATGGAGTGACTGAAAAAACACAGCTTGCATAATGGAAACTCTTGTTTTCTTATGCTGTTGCATTGTTCCTTGTTATTGATAATGAATGATTAATGCTTCTGTATGCCAAGACCACCCTTAGTTTGTCGGTAGATTATGTCAAGCATTATGCTATACCTTGAAGCGTAAGCATTGTAGTTAGCATAGCCTACTGCCTTGGGCTTCCATGATTGACCTATTGTTTCTGTTTCAAGTAATCTTAATTTCAGTTATTTACTAGTGAAAGACAATTATGTCTGTTCTCCATTTTTTTTCCTCATTTGTTTAGTTGCACTAAACTGCCCTTGATTCAAATCAGGTTCCTCAGAATCTGTTGGAATATATGTGGGATAAAGGTGAGACTTGCAAGATCGTATGCACACAGCCGAGACGGATATCAGCTATTTCAGGTCTGATTACTTTATAGCATTGTTTTATACTTCTGTGTTTAAATCATGTTCTAATTGTTTAGTTGGTGGGATGTACAGTTGCTGAAAGGATCTCTTATGAAAGAGGGGAAACTGTTGGAGAGACTGTTGGATACAAGGTAAGCATTTTTTTTTTATCAACTTATATCTTCTTATCCAAAATTGGTGTTTTGATTTTTCTAAAGAAAATTTCAGAAGTTGAAGATTCATGTTAGTAATTGAGCATATCTAGTATATGCACATATAGTATAGTAGTATACCTAGTATATGTGCATGTACTACTCATTTATCTGTATATGTACATTATTATGTGCATATATTAATTAAAATCCTAGTATATAATATTTTTAATGCTAATTTCTACTAGTTTTTTTATGCTACCATTTATGTTTTGTGAATATGGATGAAGAAGTTCAATTTGGAAGAAATGAAACCCAAACTAACTATTAAACCTTCCACCTTAATTACTACTTTGAAGTCATCTCTACATTTTCAATTATGCTGCTTAGAGCTTTCTCTTATTGAAATTCCAGTTTTTTTTCCTAGATAAACTGTTGCATATATATGTGTGTGTGTGTGTGTGTGTGTGTGTGTGTATTTCAAACAATCTGAAATTTAGTTGTTTTTTACTTAGATTCGCTTAGAGTCGAAGGGTGGGAAACAATCGTCAATTATGTTCTGCACAAATGGAGTACTTTTGAGATTGTTGATTGGCAGAGGTTCGAGTATGTCAAGCACCGACAGTGGGAACAGTTTACTGGAAGAATGTTTCCAAGGAATAACACATGTTATTGTGGTAAAACTGTTGTTTCTAGCATGATAATGTTTGAATTGATTGTCATATCATTTTTTTGTGAACTTGAACTTGTTTCATCAAGTTTGGCAATCTTATGAATCATAAGAATAAGACAGGTTGTTTACTAAATGAATTTATTGAGGAGCATTTAATGTTTGTGGCACTACACACCATTATTTTTGAACAAAAAAAGATTACATGTTTGTATTTTATTTTTCACCCCATGTTACCACCTGAAGTTGCAATATAAGAAGGTTAGGAAGTGGATTTGTATTTGATAAAGTTGATTCACTAACCCACTTATCCCAAAAGAACTGGAAGGAAAGAGACAAATCTATATATTTTCATCCTTAATACTCTTTGTTTATGTGTGGGCTACTTTGGCCCAAACATGACAAATGAATTGGTGAAACAATATTAATCGCATGGAGGAATGTAGCCACATTGGGCCTAGTAGATAAATTGACTCACTGGACTTTAATTTATAAAAATATAATTCATATACTGAATTTTACTGGACCACACTAAATTTTGGCCCCATCATTAAATTTTTATACTTGCAGCACTTTGTTCACCTTCTTAAACTAAATTTTACTCGACTCCACTAAATTTTTACCCCATCATTAGATTTTTTGTACTTGCTGCACTTTGTCCCCTACTTGGTAGCCTCATCTTTTGGAATCATGATTCATCCATTAGTCTTTTGAGGCCAGCTTTACTCTGTTCTCCCCTCCACTCTAGCCTCCTCTTTAGTCCACCCTCTACTCTCTGTCATCCTCTGTGGTACTCGCCTCTCTGTCCCTTGTTTTCTAAGCTTTTCTTTGCTTTGATGACACTTCATAGGCTTGTTTAAGTGGTGGTCATTTGCAGTTTTGAAGCTATATGCTTGAAAATCTCTATTCATTGAAGAAGTCCTTTGCTTATAAAATTTATATTGATTTGCCTTGTTAATACATTAAGCATCAATATTCATTTTTTACAATGAATATTGTGAAGAACCATCTATATAATCAATTGATAAATCAGCTGATGAATGATTATTGATGGCATAAAAAAAATTTGATGATATAGACAATATAGTTATTTTTGTAATGATTTCAAGATATGAAATCACTCCGATGATAGTTCTGAAAAGAAATGTTTTTATATTTTCCTGAAAAGTAATATGAATCGTCTCTTTTCTTAACTACTTGTGAACTCATGACTTTTTTTAAGCATCATGTTATTTATTTCAGGTTTAAAATTTTACCCTTAAACTTATAACTCCACTCAAACAATTTTCTGTCTACCTCACTAGTCATAGGCTAAACTTGAGCTTCTAGGTAATGGATTAACCTATTCAAGATCCTTTCTTCTAAAAGGAGGAAACATATTTTTATGAGTTTGTTGGATAAAAGTGTGCTGTTTCTGCATAACTACTATGCTTGATCTTTGAAGCTTTTCTCCTTCAGAACTGACTAATTGACATGCTTCTTTAAAGGTCTTGTCTTCGTACTTTCTTTTTAAAAATACTTTAGTAAGGGCAAGCTGCACCTTTGGAATTCTTTTACAGCATGGTCTGTGTGTGTGTGTGTGTGTGTCAGTTAAATCTCTGCCTTGTGTATCTGGTTGATTAGTATTTCCAGAGTGACTGTTTTCCATTTTCTACATATTAAGTAATATTGTTTGTAGATTGCTTACAAATGCACCTTAACTAATGTGATTTTACTTTGAAAATCATATTGAATGATATGTATAAAATTTCCTTTGGAGACTAGATCAGTCTTCCAGAGGTTTTAATGTGCCAAATATTCTGTGTTACTTTTTATTCTAATTTGTGGCTTGCCAATTACTTTGTCTTTTAGGATGAAATTCACGAGAGGGATAGATTTTCTGATTTTATGCTGACAATACTCAGGTATTTGGAAAGCACCACTTAGTTGCCGGATTGATTTATTCTTTTTAAAAATGTTCTCATATTGTACATACAAAATTCTGTGTCAACTCCATATTGTGAATCTCGTTTGGGGTTAGGAAGCTCTAAATTGGCATGTAGTATGAAATCAGTGTCCATGAATAGTCCAAGAATGATAGAATTTTAATTATATGCTTTTGTTTTTTGCAATATCATAAGGATGGCATTTTTATAGAATGAAGGTATACTCCATTCTGATTTATCACATTCTGTTTTGTTCATCAGAGATTTGCTGCCTGCATATCCACATATACGATTGGTATGTCCATATTTGATTTTCACTTAGTGCTTCATCCCATGCTTGTTTTGCAGTTGCTCAATAACAACTAACATTTTAGCTCATTATGCTCTATGGTCTCAATTTCGATGTACTAACAGGTGCTCATGAGTGCTACTATTGATGCTGAGCGATTTTCGAACTACTTTTACGGATGCCCCATTATTCAAGTCCCGGGGTTCACTTATCCTGTGAGGATACTTTGAGTCAATTAGTGAATAAACACGAACAATCATGGCACTTTCATAACTTTAGCTAATACTAGCTGACACCATTATTCTTCAGGTCAAGGTTTTTTATTTGGAGGACGTGCTTTCTATCTTGAAATCTATGGATGATAATCATCTAAACCATACTGCAGTTGATTCTGACGAGAGTAACCCCCTGTCTTTGGAATATAGAAGTTCCCTGGACGAAGCAATAACTTTGGCTTTAACTAATGAAGAATTTGATCCCTTGCTAGAATTGATTTCTTCTGAGCAAACACAGAGAATCTTCAACTACAGACATTCCTCGACTGGTGTATCGCCCTTGATGGTATTTGCAGCAAAGGGCAAAGTTGGTGAAGTCTGCATGCTTCTATCCTATGGTGCTGATTGTTCTTTATGTGACAACAATGGTATATGTGCTCTAGATTGGGCTGAATGTGAGAATCAGATCCAGGTATATGAAATTATCAAGAAACATATGGAGAAAGATAAATCAAAATCAGTAGAGGAGGAGGAGCTACTAAATGAGTACCTTGCACGTATTAATCCAGAACATATCGACACCCTGCTCATAGAGCGACTATTAAGGAAGATTTGCACTGATTCAACAGAAGGAGCAATTCTAATCTTTCTTCCTGGATGGGATGACATTAATCAAACCAGAGAAAAGTTGGTTGCTTCATCATTCTTTCAAGATCAATCAAAATTTTTGATACTCTCTCTCCATTCTATGATTCCATCTGCAGAGCAAAAGAAGGTTTTTAAATGTCCGCCTGTTGGCACTCGTAAAATCATTTTGTCAACAAACATTGCAGAGACTGCTGTTACAATTGATGATGTTGTATATGTAATAGATAGTGGCCGGATGAAGGAAAAAAATTATGATCCATATAACAATGTATCTACCCTTCATTCTTCTTGGGTATCAAAAGCTAGTGCAAGACAACGTGAGGGTCGTGCTGGTCGTTGTCAGCCAGGGACCTGTTACCACCTTTTTTCTAAATTCCGTGCAGCATCTTTGCCGGAGTACCAAGTTCCTGAGATAAAAAGGATGCCTATTGAGGAACTTTGTTTGCAGGCAAGATTGACTTCTTTTGCTTTCCACTTTGCTGTTAGTGCTAAAAGTTATTTTGTTTTTTTAAACTCTCACGCTGCAGGTAAAATTGCTCGATCCCAATTGTAAAGTTGCAGATTTTCTACAAAAAACACTTGATCCTCCTGTTTCTGAAACGATTCGCAATGCAATCATTGTTCTTCAAGATATTGGTGCCTTAATGAATGATGAAAAACTGACTGATCTTGGGGAGAAGCTTGGTTCCCTTCCTGTCCATCCCTCAACTAGCAAGATGCTTTTGTTTGCAATTCTGATGAATTGCTTGGACCCTGCATTGACTCTAGCATGTGCAGCTGATTATCGAGAACCATTCCTTCTTCCAGTGGCTCCAGATGAGAGGAAGAAAGCTACCCTAGCGAAACTTGAATTGGCTTCCTTGTATGGTGGTTATAGTGATCAACTTGCTGTTGTTGCAGCATTTGATTGTTGGAAGAAGGCAAAAGATAGAGGTCTGGAGTCACAATTCTGTTCTAGGTATTATATCTCATCAGGCACAATGAATATGCTATTTAGCATGAGGAAACAGCTTCAAGGTGAACTTGCAAAACATGGATTTATTCCACAAAATGTGTCAAGTTGTAGCTTAAATGCTCATGATCCTGGTATTCTACGGGCTGTACTCGTGGCTGGTGCTTATCCAATGATTGGGAGATTGCTTCCACGCCGAAAGAATGATAAAAGAGCCATAGTGGAGACTGCTGGGGGTGCCAAAGTTCGCTTGCATCCCCATTCCTCTAACTTTGATTTATCATTTAGAAAGCAAGCTGAGTGCCCACTTGTTATTTATGATGAAATTACTCGTGGGGATGGGGGAATGTATATAAAAAACTGTTCTCTTGTTGGTCCATATCCATTATTGTTTCTTGCAATGGAAATGGTTGTTGCTCCTACAAGTGGCCCTGATGATAGTGATGAAGATGTTGATGATTCTGGCGATGAGGAAGATGAGATGGAGCCACTTGTATCCTCTAGTCATGGGGAAGAAATAATGTCTTCTCCTGAAAATAATGTTGCAGTAGTTATTGATCGATGGTTAAGACTTGAATCAACTGCCCTTGATGTTGCGCAGATATACTGCCTTCGTGAACGCCTATTTTCTGCTATCCTATTCAAGGTATATATATATTTTTTGCTATTTATCATAAGTTTTCATTATGCCCAACTGTTTATTTCTCGTTTCCAACTATTTCGGGTTATTAGGTATTTGCATCATTTGATTATGTTACATATATCAATCTGCATGCATTATATTGTAGTAAAGGTTTTTTTACCCATAATTTATCAAAAATGTTTAAAGACATTTATTGATATTGGTTGGGATGTTCTTAGGTCCCCGGCAATCTGTTTTGGCTCTATTACGCCAAACCTATCACAGTTAAAATAAAATCATCTCAGAATCATTCAATTTACTAGTTGCATGGAATAACAGAACCTGGATGAAGCTCATTTCTATGCCATAATCATCTGTTACACTCCAGTTTGATGTACTTTGATCATACACTATTAGTTCTGACTTCTGATTAGTCTTGTTTTCACTACACTCAGTGTTGTAATCTTATCATCTCGGGAAAGGAAGGGAAAAAATATCTTAGTGCGATAAAATGTTCCTCATAAGGATTGAGCCCACACGAGCAGGCATGCTTCTTTAGGTAAGCAATGGTGAAATTCCCCCTAGTGATAGGTTAAAAACTAGCTTATTCTGCATACTTTTTTTTGGTTCATTAATGAAGAATCTTTACAATGCTATGGTGTAGTTCATGTTAGGCGTACCAGTGGCTCTATATTAGTTGCTTTGCTGTAATTAAAATGGTCCTAATCTTGAGTTTTTTCTCCCCTTTCTACGCTCATAAGAATGCTATTTGTAGGCAAAGAATCGGCAGGCTGTTCTACCACCTGTTTTGGGGGCATCAATGTATGCTATTGCATGTATTCTTTCTTGTGAAGGATTGCCTAGTGCACTTGCTGATGCACCACCATATCGACAGCAATCTCCTAGAGATAAAGTTGACATGAATAAATCTATTCAGGGAAAAAGACAAGGGGGCTTCATTCAACCTGGTGGCTTCCTGAGATCCTTAATTTCAGAAAAAGTCCAAACTCATAATGTCCACACCTTCAGAAATGCCAAGCACAGTTCTCACATGCAATCATATTCTCAGCCACACGTCTCACCCATCTCTACTTTTCCGGGAGCAAATTCTAGTAGTTCCACACCAAGGATAAGATCATTCAAGAGGCATCGTTGAAATAGCCATCGTGGATACTTGTGATAGTGACTGTATTCCCCTCTGCATTCATCGACTGGGATTGGAATCCTTGATGACCCCTCCTAATTGAGGTATTGTTCCTGTCGTATTCTGGCACTTCATTGCTTGTTTAATTGATAACTTTTGTTCACTACTATCTTATAACTTGCAGAAGCTAGTTGCCACTTGATGGATGTCTGTTTACAAACTGTGCAAACATAAAGGGTTGTTTTACAGTGTCTTGATGGCAGCTGGGTGCACCATGCATTTCTGGTATCATCTAAATAGCAGCACATTTCCTGTAAAAAACCATCTGATCTTTGATCTGAAGCAAACTAGAAAATTTCCTGATTTCCAGAAATCTGCTAGACTCTGTTATTTTTAAGAAAGTGCTAGCGTATGTAATTGATTATCTTTCTTTATTATCACAATTCTTGGTTTTCTTGTCAGATAAACGTCTTGCTATGCAACAAAGCAACAATAAGTGGGTGGGTGTAGATTGATTTCGTCAACAAAATCTGCTTCGCCCTCCCCCTAAGTGATTATATTGCAATCAATTGTACTTATCATATCCAAACAACATTCAATCATTAGTTGCATTTTGATGGTTGCTTCTATTACGTCATACTGTGAAAGGCTTGCGAACATTGGAGCTGTGTCTTAATTAGGCTTGAATTAAAGATATCAGCTTTTTGGACAATTACTTGACACTGACCGATTCTTGGATTTGGTGTGGTTTTTTTATGCAGTATCAAACTCTAAAACCCTAAACCCTAATACTAAAACTGATATTCAAGTGACTGGTGCAAGTTTGGATATCTAAGTTGTGCCTCAAAACATATAGCTAAATCTGAAAAAAAAAATGCTGATATTATGTTTTGTTTATGATCTAATTTGTTTTTTTTTTGCATTTGTTTTGACTAATAGTCTGTAATAATGCGAATGCTCACTAAATATTTTGCGAGAATCTACTTTAGTAAAAGTCTTTGTACAATATTTTATGAAGAAGATTATTATATGGCAAATTTACTATCTCATTGGAAAGTACAAATATTTCATAGAAAAGTAAAAAATCATCCATTAACTATCGGTTGAAGCTAAATATTGAGCCTTCCCATATGTCTCAATTAACATTGATTGGTTGTGTCGAGGCTATATGAGCGTTCATATTAAATATAATATATATATTTTTTTAATTATTCATAAGTATGATGTTATATTTCCTATCCATTTCCTATTTTTCAATTTTCAGTATCCACTTCATCAGCCATTTAACTTTATTAAGTTTGAATATTTATTTTTTACTGCACAGTATATTAACTTCTTAATAATTTATTATATTTTTATTTTCTCTCTCTCCCTTATATATTTTTATTATTATCTATGAAATAGTAAACAAAAGTATTTGTAAAATTTAAATTCTAAAAAAAGATAGGTATTTGATGTAAAAGATTTCTATATATAAAATATAAAATTTTAGATAAAATTTGTGTTTAAGAAATGTGATGGGATACTCTTAGTGGCCTACCCTTCCACTAATCCTATTCATTTAGGTATTTAGCTCTTACTCTCTTAAATAAAAATCGTACCATCAAACAAAGATTATTCGGGTGGATTAATCACACCTTCAAAGTATCATATTTATCTTATTTAATTACTTTCTCATATTAAGACTATTTCAAATGACTACTTAGGTGACGTTTGGTTGATGAATTTGAAATGAGAAAATGAAATAATAATAAAAAATAATATTTAAATTATGCAGTTGAGAATGATAATATAGAAATAATTTTTGAATTTATAAAAATTATTAAACCTATATAACTCAGCGAATTTGATTTTCATTTTCATAATCATACCTCTTTACTATTAAACTTATACTCACAGTGATTCATTTAACCAAATAGCAGCTCCGCCGGACTATATAACGGCTCTGCCGGGCTTCTTTCTGCCCTCAAATAACAGGCGTTATATGCGTATTTGTCGGTAGCAACTGCTGGTCATCGAGCCCACCCAACAGTCTCAACTACAAGCCCTCCTCCCTCTTCTCCTTTCCTGATTAATTTCTTATCTAAAACCTAATTGTTTCTACGCGGCAGATCCAATCTCCGGTTTCCTTGCTAATGGCTACCAATGGGAGTTCCACGGTACGTAATGGCGTTTATGATACCCAATTAGGGGTTTCGCATTCCCTCTTCTTTGATGTTTCGCACGCTCAAGGTCATGTCTTTTTACGGCTCTTGTTTGTTGGGGACAGATGGTAGAAGGCACTGAGAGCAGCTTGGAGAGGATCAAGCGGCAGCTGACGTCAGGATCGGGGAGGTGCTTGCTGCAGGGCCCGCTTTTTAAGCGATCAGAGACGGTGTGGCTTTGAATCTCATTCTGCTCTTAGAAATTCCGTTCATCAATTGTATACCTTTTAAAGTTAGATCTCTGAAATTATTTTATTGAATAAATTATGATCAAGTTTTTTTTTTTTTTTCATTCTTACTTGATCATTCGAATATAATCATAGAGGGCTAAAGGTCCTGCATATTCTTTGCTGTTGATTTTATCACTAAAACTATAAATTCTTTAGTACCTTAGTTTTCTTGTAGAATCATATCCCATTGATTTTGCATTTCAGCTCTGTTTATATGAATGAAATCTTAATAAGATTATATCGAAACAAGGTGTTTCCTCATTGTATCGACATAGTCTCAATCTCGATAATGTTACTAGGTGAATAAATTTACTTTCATATTGACATTTTAAAGCTTAATGTTTACTGGAGACTTCATTGTCTTTCTTGTGTCTTGTCAGTTGAGAAAATTTTCAATTGTACGAGATTCTTTTAATTCTTAACTATATAAAAAAATCCTTTTTTAATTTTATTCTATTGTCTTCCACCATATAATTATCACTCATCTTATACAATTTGATACTTGTTACATAAAGACGGAATTCAAGAATTAACATTGTATTGTTTACACATTTAAATAATTTTAATCATCAATCTCTCACCATAAATCTCTCAAGCTTCCAAAGCCTAGTTGTTAATGAGCCTCTATTAAGGTCTCGCCTCGTTTATATAACACCACACTCAAAATTCACTTTTGATGGCACACATTGTGCTACATCAAATACTAACTAATCTTTCTTATCCAATTGATAAAGACCAAACATAAAAAAGTGCACAAAATTAATCCAACCATGGGACATATAACTTTGAGTTGGACCAAGCATTCTTCTTCGTCGTCGTTGTCATCATCATCATCATTTCCATCAACTTGTGTTTGTCATAGCCATCAATTTCATTGACCCTCAAAGGATACGAAGTGTTCTATTTTTGGACCAGCCAAAATCAGGGAATACCTCACTACGCCTAGGAGGAAATGATATGTAGCTTGTTGTCTCTCTCTAACCATTTTATTCCACTCTCTGCTCTACTTCTTTTAGGCTAGGATTAAAACCAATGGCAACCAATTACTTTGATCTTGACCATAAGAGAGTGGAAACCAGAGAACAATGTGCTTTGGACTTTGGATGCGACACCCACTTGCGTCCTACCACGCATTTTGTTCTTGGATTTGAGGAACACTGTGAAAAAGGCAATCATAGAAAGTGGGCGGTTAAAAAAGAAAAGTGCGGAGTTTGACGTTAGTGGGTACATTGTTGTTATACTTTCATTTTAGTAGACATGATTGCCATGTGGCCAGAAAGAGAAAGAGGAAATAAATTGATAGTATGAGCCTGGCCTGCCCTAAGGGGTCAGCTAAAACATGGACACTTGATTCTCATTCCTCCATTAAGCTCCATATAGGACTACTGTTAATAGTATTCAAATCAATGAAGTCATCAAGCTGGAGCAAGCATTATTAGGAATTAGGACCAGTTCTCCAATATGATAATGCATACAAATACAAATAGGTTTGGACACGTGGCCTAAGGACATTGCATGACAAGTGTATGGTATGAATATACATGGTCAGTGTACATCTAATCTTGATTTCTGATGTTTAGTTACATAATCCAGCCGAGTGAGTAACAGCAGAATACTGGTTATTGTGTATCATATCCTATAATTTCATGTTGTATTAATTTTTTTAGTCACTGGCTTTTCAATATGCAATAGTATTAGTAGAGAGTTCTGAATCATCTGATTAAAGTTGAATTAATTATCTTTTTGTTGGTCAGTTAAGAAAATGGAATGAGCGATGGGTTATACTAGATCCAACAACTGGAAAGATGGAATACAAGTAGGACACCATGTCTTCTTTCAGTATACTAATCTACTTTAGAGCCATTCAATGCTTTTAGGGTACTGAAAAGGCTTCTCTTTCTTGTCAAAGGACTCGGAGAAATGAAGCAGTTGTCAGGGGCACTATTGTTTTTGATTCAAACAGCACAATCACCATGTCTCCTGTAAATTTTCAGTAAGAGTATCTCATGCAATGTTGTGCATTCACACTGTCTTATTGTTCTCTTGGTTTCTGATCTATTACTTTTCCTCACTGCAGTGGGTTGCCAAAGTATGATGGTTGCTGTTTCTGTATCCATAAATTCTTCTTGTTCTGATTTTCTTTAACTTATCATCACTTATATTTTTTCTTTTGGGATTTTAATCTTATTTGATTTCTTAAATAGCTTTTTAGACATTGCAACTCCTCAGAAGAAGGACTATTTCCTTTGTGCGGAGACACCTGGTGCTGCAAAAGCTTGGGTATCCACTTTACAGTAAGCTTGTGGAGCTCAAACATAATTTTGCATTACCACAACATACACCACACAAGATAGCTGTTGTGACTAACTTGGATCCTTTTGAATTGACATTTTAGAATAGCAAGTACAACCTCAGTTACTATGTTTATTTGAGTTCTGAATAGATTCCTTATAATTTCTGCATTTTTAAACCTATCAAACTGATTTGGAATATATCTGATTTTCTGATGTTGATTTTCAGTGCAACCCAGCTGGTGCTGCGAGCTCATCGAGATGCAGTAAATAATTTGACTGGGAATGGATCCACAAAGTTAGGTACAGTTGCTACTGTGGTAGCTGCTGCTAACTCAACTGCAATGGAAGCATCAAAAGAAATTGAAGCAGCAATGAAAATCTCTATGAGAGCTGCTTTGGGCTTGGTGACTAATAAGTCCAATGAAGATTACCTTGATGATCTTACTGTCATGAAGGTATTATGGTTATCCCAATGAATGATCTTACTGTCATGAAATTATTGTAGCTATCTTACTATTTAATTAAGAATCTTGACCCTGTAATAACTAACTCTTAATTGATTTGGTAAAGCCTAAAATTAAATTACATTAATGCCCTTTTTTCTTTTCACGCCTAAAATAATTTCAAGGCTTATTAGTAATTTCAATTTTTTATCTTTCTCATCAATCCATTTGTATCAATTATTCTGGAAATCCAATTTAGAATATTATAGATATCGTTTTGTTTGGAAATCTAATTTCTGGAGAAATTATGTCAAAATTTTTATAGAATAAATTATACTAGTATTGAATAATATTATTTAATTACTTGACCGTAAATATTCATTTTATAAAATTTATGCATGTTCATGCATTATATATTTATATTATGCACGTAACGCGTGTGCACGATTGCTAGTCTAAAGAATTGATCTTTCATAACCAAATACTTCAGAGCATTTCTTTGAGGGAAAAAGATCAATGCCTGAAACTACAACTGTATTGAAAATAACCTATGCATAAGAGTCCATTGAGGACACATAATGAGGATCCTAGATAGGTGAGCATGTGAAACCAAAATTGCATGAACTTAAGTATATGCATCTTACTGCAAAGTAAATGAAACAAGTTAACATCTGTAGTATTGCAAAAGTTCATCCTTTTGAACTTCTTACAACTTTTTTTTTGCCTGCATGCCTATATGATCTAGCTTACACTAAAATTTGAGAGATTCTAGGGCCTAGGTGCAGGTGCTTGCCGAGGAGAAGTGAAGCACACCTTCAAAATATCAATATATGATTTATATGTGCATGATATATAAGTACACGCCATATGACAAAGTCAAAATTACAAATACTTAGAAAGGATCTAATAACTAAACTAATCTATAATAAATTCACCACAACAATGAAATAACTTAAAATTATATAGAATAATAAATTATATCTCAGTTAATAAAAAATCAATTGCATAATCAATGTTCATAATCTTATAATTATATCATAAACATCATGTAATATTATTACTCAAAAGAGTATCAATATCTATGTCACCGTAGTAGCCTATAGGATACTGTAAATTTAAGTTATCTAAGAGATCCAAATATCCAATCACCTTAGAGAGAGAGAGAGAGAAAAAGGTGGCAATCATCATTTTTACTAGGACAACTTTACTTTCTCCTTTTCTCTCATCATTTTAGTAGATCTACCTCTGTTGTATAAAAGAAGCCAATAGCTTTTAGCTAGTGTCTATTACCTTTTGAGTCAAAGATGCTGCCTGTTTCTTGATTATGCAGAGGGTGTATTTAGGCATGATTACTAGTAGAATTAAATAGTTTTGAGCTTCCAAATTGCACTTAATTCGTGAAAGATGGTCGGGGACTCAAAACATACATGTGTATCTTCATGATAATCAGATTCCACTGCTAATCTCCATTTACTTTTTTAAAGTTCCATCTGTGCTGTGATGAACAGAGTATTTGATTCTTGATAGACTCAGAATTATTCCTATCTTTATCTTTGGTGTTTTAGAAATTCCAACTTCCCTTGTACTCTTCCTGAATCACACAGGAAACCTTAAGGGTGAAAGATGAGGAATTACAGCAGCTAGCTAAGAATATTCGTGCTAGAGATTCCACAATAACAGAGATTGCAGATAAGCTGACAGAGACTGCAGAAGCAGCTGAAGCCGCTGCTTCTGCTGCTCGTGCAATGGATGAGGCGAGAAGAATTGCATGTGAGGAAATTCAACGCTTAACCAAGGATGCAGAGAAGAATCTTGAGATATCACAACTTAAGGTAACTACAGTTTCTATTTTCTTAATTTGGTCTATAAAGTTTGCTTTAACATATGCATGGTGCATATCAACTTCTGGTCTTAGTGTTGATCGAGAGAGATTGTGCGTGTGTGTGAGAAAAACCCAACCAAAATATGCAAATATGTTTGTTACCCTTATAAACGGTTCATATTTTGTTCTAACTGATCTATGTTTGGATGAAAAGGTTACAACCAAAGATTTTGATCCCATTTTTGGCAATGATTAGCTTGCTGAAATAATATTGTTGCTAATGTAAGGATTAATTTAGATGAACACAAATTTAGCACAGCTCAGCTTTTCAGATGTAGACTATAACATTTCATACACGGTGGTTAGTTCCTATTTCATGCAGAGGAAATAATTAGAATAAATAATCTTTTCTTTTCGACAAAAAAAGGAAGGTAGAAAAGAAAATTGAAATTTTATAATTTATTTATCAAAATTAAAAGATGATATGAGACATATAATGTAAACACTTGGTTGTGTTAACTTTTGTGCAAGCTTAGTTTTGAATTTTTATAATGATTTGTACCTATTACGCTCACATATTTGAAAATGTATATTTTTTTTAAAATTATATGGACATATATTTGAAAATAAAAACCATATAGGCATGGCAAACCTTATTCTTGATTGAAATAAGTAATTTCCCTTAAACTTTTGTTCAAGAATGTGTCCACTCTTATTCATGTTGAATTAAACCTATGAGAATTAAAGGTTTTCTCATACTACAAGAATAGGTTATCCCTGAACTTAAAATTGGCAAATGTGTACTATTGCAAATCAGGTGGGAACCAAATTATCATTAGTTCTATAGTCTATCTGAATGACTTTGCGCATGGATATATGATCATGTCCATTTGGCGACTTTCCTTGTTGAGCGTACCGTAACTTATTGGGGGTTCAGTACATCCCCTAGGCCCTAGTATCATGCTTCAATTCTGCTTGTTCTTCTTACTGACTTTGGCTGAGAATTATTTTCTTGTCATTGCATTAAAATTGCAGTTAAGTGAATTAGAAGAAAAGGTGTTGGTGCTGAGCAAAGAGAAAGAAATGCTACTTAAACAGAGAGACTCTGCACTACAGGAGGGAAACCTATGGTGTTCAGAGCTTGCAAAAGCTAGAGAACAAGCTGTTATGTTAGAAGCAGCAGTGGTCAGAGCTGAAGAAAGGGCTAAAGTTATAGAAGCTAATGCTGAGGATAAGATAAAGGACGCTTCAGAAAAAGCAGTTGCTGCTGTAAGGGAAAAAGAGGATCTCCTTGCACTTGTGACTCTTTTGCAATCACAAGTTGATAGGTTTGCTCCATGGCATTTTTTTCTACTGAATTTCTTTGACATCTGTGTGCATTCTTCATGTCGCCTACACATTCCAAGGATTATTATCTTTATCTGACTAGTTCTTGGATATCACAGAATGGAAAACAAAAAAAATAAATAGCGAGTATAGTGCAAATTCTTTTTAAGACAATAAGGCTAGTTGCTGAAGTTACATGTAGATGGGTAACTTATAGTTCACCTACATATACAGTTTAAATGCAACTAAATATTCCATCCAGAGACCCTTTTTTTCCCTAGAGGATGTTGTAAAAATCTTTCAGTACATTCAGTTTAACAATACATAATCACATGACTCTCATTCATCCTTGGCCTGTCTCTTTCTGAGCCTTTGTGGAAGTACTACTCTATGGAAGCAAGGAAAACAGAAATAAGATGAGCAAAATATTCACAAAACAAGATTGAACCGGAGAAAAGTGCTCATGTGGCAAGGTTCCTTATGCCCACGGCCAACAGATATATGAATCTTCTTTTATAATACTAGTGTGACAGAAGAACAGGTTGAAATTACACAAGTTAAACCGTGTTGGACAGAGGAAAGGCTCTAATCCTGCACAAACCTCTAGGTAAAAAATGTCTCCATTTGCATTAGTCCATACAAAAATGTAGTGCGTCAACCAAGTTCCACTCTTAACTGACATTCTTCTATTTTATAATTATTAGCTCTATACTGAACTTTGAAGCTAGATTTTCATGTGTTTTGCTATACCTTTAGTTTTATGACATATTGGATGGTAGAGCAGCATGTTTCATTGACTTCCTGATATTGAGGAGCAAAGCTTTTATATTATTTCTTATACTTGTCTTCGTTTCGTACTTGGTACTATCATGCAATTCACTTGTACTGGTTTTCATCTTTGAAAGTGTTTGTATAAATGCATTTCCATTTCATGAATAACAGATTTCAAAGTAGTCCAAAGCAAATTTGTAATGAAAGATCAGAGTCATGCTCTGGCACTGATGATGTGGATAAAGCTTGCTTAAGTGATTCAGGACCAGTCCCAGTTTCTGCCGGCACTGCAGTTCATGTTGCAGAAGATGGAGTTGAAATTCATTCAATTGGTGATGTGGAGTGGGCCAGTTTCCGGTCATCTAATGGAAGAATAGCTGATGTCCGGGAAATCTCCCCTGAAAATGAAGAAAGCAGCTTGGACATAACTGTCGTGAGTTCGACAGCAGATGGCCCATAGCTCGGACGAAGCAATCTTCGTGGTGTCGTTTGTTTCCATTATTTCTTATAGAAAATTTATTGTTATCATTTATACTCTGGTCAATGTAACGCGTGTTATTATATAGCAATATTTGCTAATGTGTGGTGTTCATGTCAGAATTTGAATGTTTGATTTGCTTGTTGAGAGATTAAAATGGGACAGGACTCCAACAAGTGAACTTGATTTGTAATGGATAGTGCCTTTCCTTCCATCAAGAACTTCCATATTACAAGATATTATCGTGTATGCGTGCCATCGTGTCCCCTCGGGACGGTGCAATAGTTAAGACATGGGAGGTTGCCACGTATGTAAGTCTTGATTCTTGTTCCATTCTATACATCAAAAACTTGGGCCACATATACTATGATAGCGATTAATTTGCCAGGGCACGGTGTGGCGGTAAAGCGGCGGTGGGGTTCTTTTCCATATCGAATCACACACGGAGTTCGAACCATTGGTGAATCTAAGGCCGTCCACCTCAGTCGGATGGTAAGAATTGGATATCTGGAAAATTCCTTGTCCAAAATCTATTCAAAATGCAAAGTCAAGTCATACTTGAATCAATCAATAGACACTAATTGCCCCTGTATCTTCTAACAGTTTGAATGAGAGCCATCTTGAAAATTCTGAGGCAGTGAGACAATCTTCCCTCAAACGCCTGATGGCTAATTTAATGAACCGAGTAAAAAGATAATATATAATAAAAATGAAGCAAAATTGACTTCGCACCAGTTTACTTTGACTGCCCTATTCCTCAGAATCAAACTATTAATCTGTCATATTAATCAATTTAGGTTCTTTCCATACTGCATGCTTGTGTCAAGTCTACCATGGCAGCTGAGTAACAAATAAACAAACAAACAGATCTATCCAAAGAAACAGCCAAAAGAATGATCTGCCTAGCTCTTGGAACATATGCGTGCATTAATTGGTTGTGGTGCAGATCAGTAAATCATCCTGTAGGTTGTCGGCAGAGTTGAATAAGTAGAACGGTGACATCAAGACAAATTAAAGAGTAAATGCAAATAATAAGATGTGTGTGAAAGAACTTGAGGTAATAAGCATTATTCCAAGTCCAAGGGAGTGTCTTAAGACTTTTTTTAACTTGTTTAAAAATACAAGGAATATTTAATGGGAAACATGAAATGTTATTTTCATCCGATGGAGGATGCATAATTGAAAGATTAAAATTTTAAGATTAAATGTGGAACAATGTAAATGCAAATGTGCATGGCTTGACAATTGTATGTGATTTGACTAACAATTTTGGCACTTGGAGAAGTTTATTAGAGAGTCAAATGATGTTACTACTGTGCATTTGAATATAAAGCTGGAAGACAATGGAATCAATGTCATTTACGTATCAAATTGAGACATTCTAGTGAATTAAATAATTATCTAAGGACTATAATTCGATTCTTGTAGTAGAGACAATGCAATATCAATGTTTGCGCGCACGCAATGATATAAAAGACATTAAGAAAAAAAATGATACTTTCAAAGAAATTAAACACTAAATTTTTAGGCAGTTAAGTAAAGTTAATTTGGTAGAAAATATATATCTTAATCACCAAATACATATTTTAGTGAATATCAAAATTTAATACGTCTTTGATATTCTTGAAAGTTGGAAGCATCATTTTATAAAATGGCTAAAAGATTGTGGATCCTAATTAGAATACATATAGAGTTTTTTTTTAAAAAATAAAATTGAGATCATATTGTTGGTGTAATTGTACTCAGATCAAGGTTAACCAATTTAACTAAGCTCGGATTGGTCCGAGTTTGAGTTTCGATATTAATAATATGTGAGAGAAAAGTCAAGTAGGTCAATGGAGAACCAGATACTTGATTGAGAAAGTCCTACCTTAGGTAACGGAAAATCATAATTGAAAGTTAGACAATGAAAGTCCTAGCAGGGCTAGACAGTGAAAAACTTAGTTGGAAACTAAGCAATGGAAGTTCTAGTGAGGCTAGACAACTGAAAGTCTTAGTTGGATATTAGGCAAGTGAAAGTTCTAACTGGAAGTTAGGAAACAGAAAGTCTAATAGGAAGGTTGACAAGGGAAAAGTCTAAGTGGGTCAAAGGGTGACCAATTACTTGGTGATCGGAACTCTAACGGAAAGTTGTCAGGGAAAAGTCTAAATGGGTAAGGAGGACCACACATGGTGAAAAAGTACTAACAGGTCAAGGTTGATCGGATGCTAGACGATTAGAAGTCCCAATAGGCCATGAATGATTATATATTATGCAAAGAAAGCTCTGGTAGGTTAAAGTCAATCAGATACTAGATAAGATACGAATTCAACTTGGAAAGGCTGAAATTAGAGTTAGTAATTGATTGCCAAGAGTGGAATTGATTGGCAAACCATAAACCCGAAATTTTGAGTTTGCAAGCTTAGATTGATTGGTCTTATATATTGAGCAATGTTAATTGATTGAGGCAATTGATTGATAGATGTTTTGTGAGGAAATAAAAAGTTACCAAATCGATTGACTTAATAGATTCCGTCTTGTCAATCGATTAGGCTAATTGATGAAGGCAATTTCACGAGAGAATAAAAAGCCTTGGAATCGATTAGGGCAATCGATTAGAAGCTAACCAATCAATTGGTATGACTCACTAATCATTTGGTTGGGAAAAAAAAGAGTCGTTATGTAGTTTTTGAATAGTATATCTGACGTGACAATCAATTGGGGGTAAGACCAATTGATTTTGAGATGTTTTTCAGCCTAAAAGGAACCCTAGAAAAGGGGTTCTTGTAGACACTTCGGGGTCAGTTCTTAGAGGGTTGAGGAATAAATGTTATTGCATTTCCAACCAAATAAGAGATAATCTAAAGGAAGAAAAGAACAAGTAAGGTTTATTATTCCGAAGTCGTGTTCGATTGTATTTCATATTTATTTTCTTGTTGTATTTCTTATGCTCAAGACTATACGAGGTTTCTCCACCTCCAGAAAAATTCAGAGAAAGATGTTTTAATAGTGGATACTGTGAGAGAGACATGGACCATTGTATTAGTGATATCAAGAAGGTGAAACAAGTAAATTGGAATGTCAACATTGTGAAATTTTCGCTTTCGCTTCAAATTTTCCACTACGATTTAAAATCAAAGAAGTAAAATGAGCTATTCACCCCTTCTAGCTCATAACTGTCCTATAACACTCACATATATTTATATATTTTGATTTCATAATTAAACTTGTGATTTTATACCATTTAATTTTAAGATTTACAAAGGCTTTACCAATATAAAAGAAAAAAGAAAATCAAATTTTATGAAATTGAAGTTTGAATTTGAAAAATATAACAAATTATCAGGAAAATTTTAATCTCATGAATGTAATTTTATTTTTAAAAAAATTGTCAAATTCAATTTTAGTATAAAAGCTTTTATTTTGTTTTTTGATTATTAATATTTTCTTTTCAAATTAATCAAGCAAATGCTTTTAGTGGCCTTTTTATGGTTGACTAACAAGATAAAAATTAAAAGTGCATGATTTCTTTCTTTTTTTCCTCATTATTGTCAAACGAGCACCCTATAAAAGCACGCTTCCCTCTATTTTATTTTCCTTTCAAATTACTCATTCTTTATCCAATTTGTATAATATTGTTATAACAAATTTAACTAAAATTACTTTAATAAATAATAATTTTAATCAAAATTACTAAAAATGATAATTAAAAAAAAAACCTTAATACAGGTTGTGAGATTAGCTTTTAATATTAATTATCTTTGTTTTATCTATAATAAAAATAAGCTTTTTAAAATTTTGATTAATCAAATCCTGGTTCTTACCTAAATTACCAATAAAGTAAAATCCCAATAAAGTAAATAAGCAAGTCTTTACATACTTGAGAAGGTAATATACGAAATTTTGACCAACATTAATTTAGTAAAGTAATATTAATACCTAGAAAAGTCGACGAGACTTTTATTAAAATAATTAATTTTCGTATCACTACCGATCCCCAATCATATTGAGAAGCCACAATTGTGGCACCGTGAGAGTAGTTTGGATTCTCTGTGTCAATATTACTGTGTCCTTGTGTTTTAGTATCGATCGGATGGTTCAGATATCTTCGAGATATGTGCAATATCCTCGTGATGTGCACAACATCCTTGAGATGTAATCTGGACCGTTCGATTGATACTGGAACCCAGGAACACGGTAATATTGGAACAGAGGATCCGAACTCCAATGAGAGAGGCCATTTTTTTTTTACTTTACATATATTCGCCCCTTATCCTTTTGAGCACTGTTTACTTTGTAATAGCCAATTCAATCATATTCTAGACAATTTTCTTATCATTCGTGTTGGCATGAGGACGGATTGGCAGAGACGCTGGGGGCGAACGAATCACCTTTTTACCACATGGTAGTAAAAAAATGGAGTTTACCATCTAGTGGGTCACACTGTTGGCCCTACAGTTATTTATATTATATTAAATCAAGAAATTATAGTTAGAAAGACTTTTTCTTCTTGATTTTATTGAGATTTAAATTCTTACCCTATAATAACAACTCTATCTCATATTAACCAACTTAATCATGCCCCTAAGCAATTTTCTTACCATCATGGTTATAAACGCAATAATTAATTTTTAAATCATCCCATTCAAATTTGAACTCTCATTTATCTATTAATTTTTTTTTACCATTCCACCACACTGGTCGACGTTAGTTTATCTAAGATCTCTAAAATCTAAAATAAATCACATACTTTACTAAACTTAAACAATTATTTTTCACTATACGCTAAATCACTATTTTAAAATTTTTATTATCTTTAAGTTTTTATTATTTTCTTCTCTATATTCTATTTTTTATTATTATATTTATGGAACGAGTGAAAGGAAAGAAATTGAAAAGAATGACTGAAGGAGAGAGATTGAAAAAATATTATTTTATTTTTAGGTTAAGAGGTTTTATTTCATAAATTTAGAGAATTACTATTTATAAAATCTAAATTTAAGAAATAAATAGAGAAGCCACTTCATCTAAAATTTAGAGTAAAATTTTTATATAGGGTAGCTGATATGGTTATTCTAAATTGCGAGGGCTCTAAATAATATTGTAAAAATTAAGAGTACTTGAACTAATATTTTTAATTTATAATTCCATTTAAAAAACACACTAAATATTATAAATAATTTATATATAAAAAAAAGAAAAACAGCGTGGATTAATTCAATTCTCTTGACTTATAATTTGAAAATCGCTTCGAGCACAGCATAATGCAGACATGCATGACATTTGACTCGTACTATTTTTTCCTCTGGTAAACGAGTCTTCGTTCGTGTGGCTATTGTATGTCCCTTCGAGGATGATAAATTTATTAATATAGGATAGAGATTAATTTTTAAGGAATATATATTTTAAAAAAAAATTCCTTCCATTTCTAATGGATCAGCTATAAGTTAATCTTAAAATTACTTTTTTTTTATGTATCTTAAAGACGGATTAAAAAATCTCATCTAAATTAAAATATAATCATCTTTACTATAATATAACTATTATTTTAAGTCAACCAAAAAAAATTGAAATTGAATAAATAAAAAAAAATCAATTGTTGAAAAGTAAGTATTCCGCAAGAATATCAATGTTTGATGATGTAAATTAAGAAAATAGGACAATCGATTCAATTCTTAATATATAAAATTCGACTTAAAATGTGAAAGAAAAAAATAGGAGCACGACAATTAAGAAAAACAATTCAAACAAGCAATTGACATTAAAAAGAAAGAAAAAAAAAATGCAATTGACATTAATTATACACTGTCCGATCGCAGTGAGGGTCATCTATGATCTATCGCATTCCCGGAGGCAAGTGGCCACGTGACGTGTCGCACTGAGATTGATCGGCCACTAAATGGACGTGAGTCAGTCGTCAATCGAGCAATTCACGGCTGCTCCGCTGATGCCCCGGACAGTGTTAAATTGGATCAAATTTTAATAAAGTCTTTTTGATTTAACCCCCTGTTCTTAGCTGTGAGTAAGAAGATGGATACCGAAGAAATCATCATCCACATGGATTTGGAGATCACCAATGTGATGAAGAGCTATTTTTTACCCACAGACAACTTGGAGAAAGCGTTAGCGGTCAAACAAGGAGAGTCGTCCCCTTATTTAGTCCTATGACACTCAAGTAAATCCTCAATGAAAAAGAAAATAAAGTTGTAGACGAAGAACAATATTGATGTTGGAGATTACGTACCTTTGGTGCTCATGTTTACTAAGATATATTATTCAGCTAAGGCTGAGTAAACCCAGTAATGTATCTCATTTCAAAATTTGAGACCGGTAAAATAGCGATCCGACCGGAGCAAGTTCACAGCTATCAGATTTGACCCTTAAAATCTTTTCCTTGTTTTTAAATAAAATAAAATAAATTTCAAACAAAAAAAGAAAATGCCGACACGGCAATTTCGTCGAAATCAAACCGTTTGGATTTATTTCAATTTCAACATCGATTTCTTTCTGTCTTTTTGTTGTCCACGGCGAGACGATGGGGATATATTTTGGTTTGCCCCGTAGGACACGCTGGAATTTGGAATCGGACCGGGTTCGCCCGAATACGGGTCGCATTCCTCAGATCAAACCCGGCCGTCTCAGTGTCCGTGCGACGTGCTGGGAAACTTCGCTCCACAAAAGAGACGACCATATATTGTATTTCTTTCATTAATTATTACTTTATAATTTGTTACTGTTTATTTACTCAATTATTTCTGAACATAAATAATTCTTTATCTTAATTCGCTCTGACTGAAACATAATCTATGATCAAGTCGATCCATTGTCACGTGGCCTCATTCCTAAACTTCAGGGCATGCAACTCGAACATGATTAAGAACTTCACAGTTGACCAATTATCAATCAGTGCATCGTCGTTCGATCGGCTGCTACTTAATTTATGATATATTATAAGTTTAGATATCGAATATTTTATTTATTTTTGCTGAATTATCTGTTTTAAAAAACAAAGTCAATCCAACTTAGCTAGCTTGCTTGATTAATTTATTTAGATCCAAATAATTCAACAATATTTCATCTAACAAAAAATAATAATAATAATTGCCTCCTCAATCATGTGGTTTATATATTTCAAACTATATATCATTAAATGACAATTCTATATCGCTCCCATTCCCATCTGTCCTAAAATAGTCTGGTTAGCTTTGATATAATACCTTATCATAATCTCATGCTTCTCCACGTGTATAAGCGAAGCCATCGGGCGTCACATGACGTACACACATGCCAAAAATTACAATTAATTTTACATAAAAGTATCTAATCCTACAAAAGTATATTGCCGACCTTCGAAATATAATTTAGATAGATCTGGATCGGAATACCAAATTCTAACTTTTTTACTTTCTTGATATTTTACCACTACACCCATCCTTATGCCCCTACAGCTAGTCTTCTTCCCTTATAATATTCCAATTTTTTAAAAGTAATTCTCATTTTTAATATTTCAAATCAACTAATTTAGAAAGTGACTGACTCGATTGGATAACACTCAAATTTTTTACTAATTATTAGGATAAATCTAAAAATATAAATAATTTATTACTTCTTAACAAATATTCGAGTCTTTTTTTTTTTTTTTTTTTTTTTTTTTTTTCAATTAGCACCAATCAAGGGCAGAGCTAGGGTAGCGCCTACCTATGCCTTAGCCCAGGAGCTCGACAATGATGAAAATGAGATAAGTTCAGATTTACCGTGGTAGAAATGAAAAACACGAGAGAAAAATAAAAATGGCCTAAGGTAATGACATTGCCGTGGGTAGGTCACTCGGGCAGGCTCTGTCTTTAGCACCGGCCATCTAAGTTATGATGATTAATTTTAGGGGTGATCGACCTGATCCTATAGAAAATTTTCATCGGTCGCTAGGGTAATTCGGAAGTGATTGCAACAAACGGCCTATTAACACAACATTCTTAAGTCAACCATCCATTAAGAAAAATTATCCGTTAATTTCGTTGAAGCTAGAACTCAATCTTCAGATGTATGAGAAACTGACAAGACACCCTACTGCTACAGTATTACTTTGCTGCATTATTGCTTC
>JBAMIB010000104.1:5920218-5935721 GCA_037177415.1 Kaempferia rotunda | reverse complement strand
AAATATTTTTTTGAGCAAAGAATTTTAGGTTAATGAATTTTTTAAATAAAAATAACTAAGTGTGATTTAAAAATGTATCAACTCTATATATAGGATAAAAAAATGTTTTGAGCATATCAATAGGATCGTTAGATCATTACGAAGTCGTAGAAATTTGTTCCGTATCATTTCGAGTTCTCTAAGTCTATCTTCCATAATTTTTATATATTTTTTCTGATTTTTAAAAAAGTCAGAATTTTGGGTTGAATTTGGGAATTCATCGCAGATTAGGGACGAATTTCCAAATTTATCCCAGATCTGCGACGAATTTTGGAATTCGTTGCAAACTTTTATTTTTTTAATAAATAAGAATGAATATGTTAAAATGTGAAATATTGACCTAACGAACACCGATTGACTCAAAACAAGTTGCTATGCATTTGTATCGACCTCCCTATCATATTAGTGGTCTCAAATATTTTTTTTTGAGCAAATAATTTTAGGTTAATGATTTTTTTAAATAAAAATAATTAAGTGTGATTTAAAAAAATGTAGCAACTCTATATGTAGGATAAAAATTATTTTTAGCTTATCAATAGGATTGTTAGATCATCACAAAGTCATAGAAATTTGTTCCGTGTCATTGTGAGTTCTCTAAGTCCATCTTCGGTAAGTTTTATGTATATTTTTTTTATTTTAAAAAAAAATCTAAATTTTGGGACGAATTCGGAAATTCATCGTAGATTTGGGACGAATTCCCAAATTTGTCCCGGATCTACGATGAATTATGGAATTCGTTGCAAATTTTTTTTAATAAATAAGAATAAATCCGTTAAAATGCGAAATCTTGACCTAACGAGATCTGATTGACACGAAACAAGTTGTTACACATTCGTATCGATCTCCCAATTGTATTAGTGGTCTCAAATATTTTTTTGAGCAAAGAATTTTAGGTTAATGAATTTTTTAAATAAAAATAACTAAGTGTGATTTAAAAATGTAATAACTATATATATAGGAAAAAAAATATTTTGAGCATATCAATAGGATCGTTAGATCATTACGAAGTTGTAGAAATTTGTTCCGTGTCATTCCGAGTTCTCTAAGTCCATCTTCCTTAATTTTTATGTATATTTTCTTATTTGTTAAAAAATCAGAATCTTGGGATGAATTTGAGAATTCGTCGTAGATTTGGAATGAATTTTTGCTTTTGTATCCTACGAATTAGATGATCCAAGATGGCCTCAAAGCACAACCGAAGGTGGATTGAACGCAAGCCTCAACTTCATCTTCCAGACCGGCTTCATCATGACTCGACTTCCCGACTCAGATATTCAAATCAGCCCTGCTAGTAGTATGAGATTATCTGTTTAAATTATCTCTATAAATAAATTAAATTAAATTTGATGTAATTTTAATTTAATTAATTTTTTAAAATTTTCAGAACGACAGATTGTCCAACAAATTTTTTACACGAGCAAATTGAATAATTAACATGAGGATGAACACTAATAAATTTCCTTCCAGTGTTATCATATTTTTAAAATTTTATATAAATTTGTAAGGTTGACAAGTAAAGGGAGAGTGTCAATGATTTATTTTGATTTGTAAAGTAATTATTTTAACTATTACTTAAGTCAATTATTTAATAATTTTTATAAGAAAGAAATATAAAAATTAAACAAATATAACTTTTATAAAATTAATAACTATTTTTACAAAAAGTACAATGGGTATAAAAATAAACAAATAAATATAACAAAAATATAAGGACACTTGGTATATATTTGACAATAGAAATGATAATGAATTTGAATTAAGGGGAAAATAAGTTTTGTGATAATTTAAGGAGTGTGGATTATGAAATTAGAAGTGTGAAACTCATATTTTAATTATAATTCTCATCTACCAAACATAAATAATGAGAATGAAATCGATTTCATTTTTATTGAGCCTCCTAAATCAACCTATCAAAGACCACCTAATTATAATGTGCACGAATGAATAAATAAGTGTCCTTTGGAGACATTGCAGTGGTTAAGACATGAGAGATTTTTACATGAGATTTTAAGGTCGAAACTCAGCGTGTCCGAGCATACCTCCCCCATGTCTTGACTATTTACACTAATGACTAATAGTCACCCATAATTTATATCCTCTTAAATGAGCTTGTAACTACATTGTATTTGTACCAACAAGTTTGATATTTAATTACATAAAATTCATTTTATTCATTCAATAATAAATATATATATATAATGAATAAGTTTAAAGGCTACTGAGCTTAATTTGTTAATATTCATAAATAATTTTAAATTATTAAATTATATATTTAAATATATAAAAATAGAGAGTAACTTTTTGTAATTTTAAAAAATTATGATATATTAAAAATAAAGAAACAATATTAGAAACGCGTTATTATTTAATTGGTATTTTCCTTTTATCTTGCTTTTAATTCAGAAAAATAAATATTTTATTTTTTTTTGTAAAATTTAATAAAATAAATATTTAACATAATTCCTTTTATCTTCCATTTATCTCACCTGCTCCTCGTCGCCGTTTCCGGTGCTTCCACGTCCGCCGCCCAGCGCCATCCTATCTCGTGTGGTAGCGGCTTCATCTCCTCTCTGCGAAAGCTTCGCTTCTGGTCCCTGATCAATAACCAGCTGCTCCGTATTGTATCTTTCCCAGTTCGCCTGATTCTCCCTTCATCCTCGCCTCGCAAGACCCTTTGACTTCGTTGTCCGAACGAATCCCGCCCCCGCGGTTCGAAGGATACTATTTTTTGGCATAAAATTTGTATTTTTGGGTTTATTTGGTCAAAGTTGCAATCTTTCGGAAGCCTGATTCAGATGGCGATGCAAGTCTGCGGAGCAGGTTTCTCGCTGCTCCCTCCCCTGGGACGGCGGGCGGCTATCACGAGGGCTGTTGCTCCGGAGAGTACTACGACAAAGGTGGAAGTGGAGAAGGTTAACCTGGGGGGATCCGATGTGAGAGTCACCAAGATTGGGATCGGTGCGTGGTCATGGGGAGACACTGCCTACTGGAATAATTTCCAATGGGATGGTAATTTTTCCCACGTATCAGATGCTTAAATTTATAGTTTGACAAACGAATTGTTTTTGCACAATTCAGAATCCAGTGACTTTTCGTGTTCTTGTCTTCTCTTGTTAAATGTATAAGAGTTTTGTTTCATTTTTGTCAAAGCTACTATAATTTGATAATTCATGCAAATGTTGGAGTGCGAAAGTCTAACTCGTGCTATGATCACAAGATTTATGCGACTTTAAGCTTAACTTCCTCAATCTGTGGTGACACTAAAGTTATTTGCTTCTGCTGTTTACTTTTTTTTCGGTTTTCATGTTGTTCATTTGAGGTATAACAGATAGGAAGTTGAAGGGAGCTAAGGCTGCTTTCAATGCAAGCGTTGATGTGGGCATAACCTTCTTTGATACAGCTGAAGTTTACGGTGCTGGGGTAGGTAGAATTTCTTAGGTTCGGTTCTTTAGTTTGATGGATATTTTGATTTCTTGAACTAATATAATTTTGCTAAAAAAAACAAGGTCATTTTTCTTAGGTTATGGGGGCAGTGAGCTCTGAATTATTACTTGGAAGGTAACTGATTAAGCCTTTCTACCGTCTTTAATCTGATTAAGTCTTTTGTTTATTTTTGATATACTTCAGGGTTCTGAATCCCTACTTTGGTTTGAATTGAAATTGTAAATCAGATTCATTAAGGAGAGGCAGCAAAAAGAAGCTATTGAAGTTTCTGTTGCCACTAAGTTTGCAGCACTGCCATGGAGGTTGGGTCGACAGAGTGTTATCTCTGCTCTGAAGGATTCACTCTCACGTCTTGACCTTGCATCGGTTGAACTATACCAGCTGCATTGGTGTGCCTATAAGCCTGTTCCTGCTGCTATTTCTTGAAACTTGGCAAAGTTAACACTATCACTAACGTTCCTGTTGTCGATTATTTACAGGCCAGGAATATGGGGAAATGAAGGTAATTGCCTTTAACTTTCCTTCAATGCGCATGGAAGTAATTCTATCCCTTCATAGATCTAACTCAGCTCAGGTTTTCATTCGTACTATGGAACTTGGTTTAGGGTACATTGATGGCCTTGGGGATGCTGTTGAACAAGGCCTTGTCAAAGCTGTTGGTGTCTCAAACTACAGTGGTTGGTTCTGACTTTGGCTACAAGATGTTTTTTTTCTTCAAGGAAACTGTAATGATCCTTGGACTAACATGCTGGTTGATCTGATTTTACCCTCGACACCAGAAATGCGCCTCAGAAATGCTTATAATCAACTCAAGAAACGGGGAATTCCATTAGCTTCAAACCAAGTTAATTACAGTCTACTATACAGGCTTCCGGAGCATAACGGTGTGAAGGCTACATGTGACGAATTAGGGATCACTCTGATTGCATATTCTCCTATTGCACAAGGTATTATTCAAATATACACCATTCTCTATGTTATTCTGCTTCTTTGTTTATATAATGAGCTAGTTGCATATGCTTATTTGTAGTCTACTGATTCTTGTTTGTATGAGTTTTTAGAATGCTGGACGTCTTCTGGCTTTAGTGGTTTATTAATATGCTCAAATTTTTTGTTCAAAACGTCATCACAATGTCAGACCCTATGAACCATAAACTATATCTATTTTATTTAGTAATCGGATGGTAGAAGTCTAGCTTGAGTACATTTCCATTGTTTTTTTTGCTGTAATTACATAGATGTGGAAAATCATGCCCATTGTAGGTACTTTGCACCGTAGGTGTTGTTACTAAAACTAAATTATGACATGGACACACTGGCTGATGATACCTTTGAATTGCCATCCAGGTGCTCTGACCGGAAAATACACACCAGAGAATCCTCCAACTGGCCCTCGAGGACGAATTTATACTCCGGAGTATCTCAGAAAGGCAAGTACTTGCGTTGCTAGATTCGTGCAATTGTCGAGGTCAACTGTGAACATTATTTTTGCTATTGTCTGCAGCTGCAACCTCTTGTCACAAGAATTAAGGAGATTGGACAAAATTATGGCAAAACTCCAACACAGGTCCCTTCATGCCTCTGATAATCTATTTTCCATATTTTGATAGAATGGAAGAGAATGCATTTGCTAATTTGTGGCAAAAAGCAGGAGCTAGTAAAATTGTGTGGTCTTTGTCCTAGGTGGTTCTGAACTGGTTGATAGCCCAGGAGAATACAGTGCCCATACCGGGTGCAAAAAATGCAGAACAGGCAACAGAGTTTGTGGGTGCTTTAGGATGGAGACTCACAGAACAGGAGATTGAGGAGCTGCGTTCGATCGCATCAGAAATGCCATCAATCGTTGGGTTTCCTGTCGAAAAGCTATAACTGCCTCGAGCAAAAAGTCTATGTACAAATTAATAGATGTAGATGGCCACAATTTCTGTTCAATGTTTTCTTCTCTCTTGTACTTTTCCTACCGTGGGAATATGATCTTGATAGTGGACAGCTTTTGCATCAAAGACGACTTTTTTTTGATAGTTTCTCGGAATAGTTTATGTAAAATGGTGCGATAATGACATTAGCTGCGATTTCATTACTGTGCAAAGCCTTAAACTAAATGATGCATTACCTGTAACTAAGCATATGATCCTGAAATCTGGATTCATATCATCTTCTGTTATTTGTTTGATGTGTGACATGAGCCGGAGCCTGCAGGACATTGAAATGCAAGTCCCAGAGTAAAAGCTAAACCATGGAGCACAAGAGTTTGAAGTTAGTAATTGCACACTATTTATTACACTGACACGTGGAGCCTTTGTGTACCCAAGGCAGATTCATGGGTACTTGAAATCTGGCAAAATCCAATCATTCACGAGCCACATGTCCCTTGCTACCCTCTCCACCAAGAGTTTGCCAGGAGATAAGTGGGAGAGAGAAGAAGGTGGTGAATCTTTTTCCTGGTCTAAAATTGTTCCGAGTTATAATTGGAAGGTGGAACAAATGGATAGATTTGAATCACCCAAGACCAGAGGGAACTGTAAATGGTAAACAGAGGCATTATTATCTCGAGATAAAATTGATGATAATGATGATGCAGCATCTTGCCCTTAACTTTCTCGACAAGCTCTATGACATATGAGAGTTGAATCTACTTTTTTGCAGAAGAGCATTAAATCTTCTCAGCTCTAATAAAGGTTGTGAAGTAATTTTCATTTGGATCATTAGGCAAGATGATAAACTAATTATATGCTCACCGATCAGCATACGGTGGCTTTTCAAAAAGATGAAAATTTTGTGGCCGAGAGTGGTTTGCATGAACTTCCATCAGTCACAGATCAGTCACAAGGATGCCACTTGGGGAGTTGATGTAGAACCAAAAAAGAAAGGATACTGTTCTTGACAGGGAGCACTACAAAGCCAGTCTCTTGAAGGAATAATATGAACATAGATGAGATGAGAGGGCTATCTGTAGCCGTCCTCAATTTAATGATCCAATCTAACAAGAGTGGGCAACTTTGAATTGCCTCTACTCGTTGGATTTTTCAAATCTAATTCAGTTTATCCAGATGGATGCGATCTAAAAAGTGATTGAACTATGCAAATCTTACTTTATTTAGCAAAATTGTAGAAACATAGTTGTGTTGGAGATGGATCGATGGAGGTTCGAGCTGAGGCTCTGCAATTGAGATACCAAGCAAGGACAAACAAGTACAAATATTGCCAGAGATTTTATAACGAGAGACTGTAACAAGTAAAAAAAAGGCCAGTCGCACCATAAATGGCATGTTGCGATGTGATAACGATGTCATCCTTCTTCCTCTTTGTCAATTTACGAATCTTGCCGTGGTTAAATCTCAAGGGAGAGAGGAAACTCCCTCACACCCTGCTTTCAACTCCTACTCCGCCTCCTCAACCTTCATAGCAACAAGAACCGGGAAATTAAAGAGCAAATTCTGTTTCATTCACCACCGTAATCCACTGTTTGCATCAGCTTGCTTGGTCAAGAATCCATGTCGAGGTCTGTTTCTTTCTCCTTTTCCTTAATTTTCATCACGATCAATTCGATTTTGATTTTTTTTTTTTTTTTTCGTTTTGAAGTTTGTCTGAAGCCTTTCTCTGATTCCTTCCTAGTCCGTAGATTTTGGTAGCTCGAGCTGTCTCGTGTGGTTTTGGCATGTCTTCTTACTTGGAAAAAAGAAAGATTAGATGATGAAGTTTGGCCTTAGATGATGAAGTTTGGCCTTTGATGGTTCTCGATGATGTTTCTTCCTGCTGTAGTTGTAGTTCTAGCTCGGGGCACAAGCTTTTCGACACGGTCGAATGTTTCCATTACTTAATTTATAGCGTTTATCGGATTCCTTCTCTGCAATTGTTTTTTTTTTTTGTTTCATGCTTTCCCTCGTGCGAAGATTTAGGATCTTTTGCTTCTCTTCCTCTGGCTAATCGGCAGCTCTGGTTACTCATACTTCTCGTCGTGTATTTTGATCAATCAGGAGATCTGTGATTTTCCCCTCTTTGCCTGTTCTAGTTTAGGTTAAACAAATTTAAGCTGTGACCACTTTGGAACCCTCGCTATCTTGGTGCTCTTCGTTTATTCCGGGTTGTTGGGTTTCACTTGTGTGGAGCAATGAATCAATATGTTCCTGATTGGACCGTGGAAGACGACTCTGGTTGCTTGACGGATCTCCTTCCCAATTCGAGTCAAAAGAAATCAACGGGGTTAGGCTCTACTCTCTCAATTCCCTAACCCTAATTTTTCAGTTTCTGATGTTCTTTCGTTCTTGCAGACTGGAGAATGAGCTTGTTGAGTTGCTGTGGAGAAATGGGCATGTTGTCATGCACAGCCAAATGCGCCGGAGGGCAGCCCCTGCCGTCTGTGAATTCAAACAGCCTCAGAAACACGAGCAGTCCCTTGGCAACTCCAGCAACATGATCCAAGAAGCTGAATCTGCATCGTGGTTCCAGTACCCCCTTGACGACTCATTCGAAAAGGAATTCTGCTCCGAGTTCTTCCCCGAAATTGAGTCTGCTGAAACCGATAAGATAAGCAAGGACTTGGTTGCAGAAGAGCAAAGGTTCTTGAGGTTTGGTTCCACCAATGACAGCGACGATGATTTTACAGGGGCTGCTGCTAAGCAGTCCACCCCTAGTTCTCAAGAACATGTGATGCCCCTTCCGAGATCGCATTGCTTGGGCTCTACACCTCAGTCTTCCTGCTTAGATAATGCAAGTGTCCAGAACTTTTCGCAATTGTCGAAGATGATGAAGACTGATATGGGAGTTAGCTCGAGCTGTCAATTGGAGCACAAAGGATCAGGGAGCAACTACCAGGCAGGTGCCGTGGAGTCTTCCATGATGACGGTTGGATCAAGCAACTGCGGCAGCAATCAAGTCCAAGCCCGGACTGAGCCGGTGAATGCTTTAAGCAATGATGCAGCCGGCATTATGACAGGACTTAAAGAGGATGCTGGAACGAGGTTACTATCAGACGGACTTCAGTCGAAGCCGCATGAGGTTGCTCTAACTTCATCATCTGGTGGTTCTGGCTGTAGTTTTGGAAGACAAGCGCAAAAAAATGCGAGTAACCAAAGCCACAAGAGGAAGAAGGCAAGGGAGGTGGAAGATTCTGTGTGTCAAAGTGAGGTAGGTAACTTGTTATAACAAGTGAAATGGCTGTATTTTTTTTTTTTAAATCTGGTTTAAATTTAACGAAGTCGGATCTTGTAAAACTTGCAGGACGCCGAGTATGAATCAATTGAGGAAAAGAAGCAAATTCAAAGACCGATGTCTAAACGCAGGAGTCGTGCTGCAGAAGTCCATAATCTCTCAGAGAGGGTTAGATGCTTTACTTGAAATTGGGGTATGCTGATTTATGTCTATGTCCTTAATTATAGGTTGTTAAATTGTATAGAGAAGAAGAGATAGGATAAACGAAAAAATGAAGGCCCTGCAGGAACTCATACCTCATTGTAACAAGGTAAATATCCAGATCTCCATTCACTCTAAGTTTTGAGCTTGTAAAACTGAGTCATGCAGTGTAAAAGCTAGTCTGAATTATCTTTTCCAACATTTCAAATCGATGGGGACAAGATCACTGGTGTTTCCAATAAATTCCATGACTTATCTTCACCGATACAATTCATAATTTCAGACTGATAAAGCATCGATGCTAGACGAAGCAATTGAATACCTGAAGTCACTTCAACTGCAAGTTCAGGTTCATATACTTCTGCGTAGTATGTTCTGCATTGCAATTCACAACTTCAATTGATTCAAACCTACCATTAATCACGTATAGATGATGTGGATGGGGAGTGGCATGGCATCAATGATGTTTCCCGGTGTTCAACAATACATTCCAGGAATTGGAATGGGAATGGGTCATCATGGTTCTATGCCTCCGATTCCTAATGCAGTTCAATTGCCAAGAGTTCCATTAGTGAATCAACCAGTACACCCAGCTTCCAGTGCGAACCAGACATCCATATTTCCCTCCCCGGCCTTGAGTGCAGTAAGCTTTCCCAACCAGATGCAGAATTTTCATCTTCCTGAATCATATGCCAGATATCTTGGCATGCATATGATGCCCCCGCCTCAGGTTTGTAGCTGAACTGAATTCTAAATTTATCGATTAATGCGGCATCTCTCAAAGATGCACCAATGAATCCGTGTTCCAGGCGTCAAACTTTTGCACATATGGATCTCATTTGGTGCAGCAGAACAAATCAGCAGCGGCACCTAGTAGCACTTCCCCAGCCAGTGCTGCAGGTGCTCCTAGTGCAAGTATAGGGAACAAGAAATCTGGTTAGTTCAAAGTGGTTCATTCATAATCATTGTCAAATTGGATCTGTGATGATAAATGATATCGATCTCATACTAACCTTTGAGCAGGTTGATGGACAAACTTCACATCAGGAGCCTGCTGAAATTGTTCCGGGAGCCAGAAGACTGAAACTTGGCCAGAAGACTGAAAGTCACTGTTACTGTGTCTTCTGAAGTCAGCAATTGTTATGTACAACATGAGAGATGAGAAGTTCGAATCTTTAGTTGAGCTAGAAAACTCAGAGAAACATAATGGCACTCGTTATTCTATTGTGTAGGTCAATATCATACCTATTTTTTATTTACCATAATATAATGATCAATCATTAGTCTACTTTGATTGCTGAAAAACAGCAATGCTGCAACCATGTCTCTGTACATCTTTTCTTTTCAAAATAAACTAACCAACACAGAGAAAATAGTGATGCCTTCTTATTCATATTATCAGCTCATCCATCATCTATTAGCAGCAAAAAAAAAAAAAAAAAACAAACAAAAACAAACAAATCCAGAAGAAATCCAACGAGATAAAGGAAAAGAGAGCTTGATGCTCAAGAGATATGAATTGGATATGTATGCTTATCATCCAGCTAAACCTATTGTTTCCACAAGGAATAGGATGTGTTGAGGGACCACTAATCTTCTGGAATATTTTTCAAAATACTCATTTATGTTGAAGGGTGAGTTCCACCAGCAGTGCAAAGATGTCCTGATTCATATTCATGAGATAATAGTAGAACAAAGTGCCTATTTCTAGGGCATCTCTACTCTCACCCACCATGGCAGAGACAGAATTATTCTTGTTTGGTGCCACTAAGGGGAAACATATAATATTACCTCTTTAAGAATGTTTTCATCCCTGTGAAACCATTTCCTAGGATCTACATGGAACAGGTATGATCTTACTTTTTTCCTTTATGAGAAGCTGGAGCTGTCTGCTGTTCGGTGGCCAACTTGCAGGGTTGGAAAAAAAAAAGCAGATGAAATCAGTATCTGCATTATTTGATCAACTCATTAAATATTGCATTATCTTTAAAATCTTGCATCATTGGCACTGATGTGAAATTGTTTGGTGAGAGGATTTATGGTCCAATCTAAACTCACATAACTAATCAACAGGTTTGGGAAGATGACTGAGAGAATGTTTTTGAGGTCCCACCACTATGAATCACACTATTGTTTACTTTAAGCTAAATCACTACATCCAATCCACAAATGGGGCAGTGGACAGCTCCTCTCCTCTTGTTTTCTTTCTCTTTTACTTGATGTTGCAGGCTCGCAGATGCCTTCTCCATGGTTAAAACTTGTCCACAGTTCATTGTCTTAGTCATATTCTTTCAGCTTCTACTTGTCCACAATTTGGTTCAGATTTTTGTTTCATTTTTCTTTCTGCTTTCAATCTCCCCATAAATGCAGCAGCAGTGATGTCTGGAGTTTTGCTTCAGGCCTCCTGTAGCTGTAGCGTTAGTTATATGCATGCCATGGAGCTTATAATATAATTAGCGACGCGGCAAATCTTCATTGCCTTAAACCTTTACTTAATCCTACTGTAAATGCTTCTGAGATTAAAATAATGCAGATGATGATATAATATTGCATGCATGATTAGCTCTTATTATCTTATTAAGCTTGCCGTGATTTGTGTCACTTTCAGTCAACATCCTGAAAGATTAGCTTTAGATCCAATCCTTCAACAGAGTTAGGAATTTGATGAGTAGAATCTCCATTAATGGTTCACCTTTCTTGCAATCAGAGCCGGAATGAAGGGACCACTCTCCATTACAGTTCTATCCTGTCTTGGAGATGATTAACCTTCTCCTCTATCCTAACTTACAAAATAAGCAGATTCATCAGGATGGATAAAAATGACATGCATAGCAAAAAAAATCTGAAGGATAGATACATAAAATGATGGACGTACAAAAAGTGAAAATAGTATATCATAAATTTATGTGTCTATCTTTAAATTTTTCTTTGAGATTTTTCTCATTACATATCATTGCTCAAATTTTAATATGCAAAGCATTTGCATTTCAAATTGAAATAATTTACAGAAACTAATTGTATAAGTATTATGTAATAATATTACATAAGTGTCATCTACTCCACATCGAATTCATTGTCGTTAGTTATTAAAAAAAAAAGGAATATAAAACCATTTTTGGGTTTTAGAAGTCAGACCGAGGCAGATCTTGAACTGCTCTGAGACTTGAGAGCGTGCTTCTATTGCAGAGACAAATTGAAAATCATTCTCAGTGTTGTGGCTTCCGGGGTAGAGTTGAGCAAGTTGTCATGCATGGCATCACAGAGCTGGTCATGAGTAGCACATGGACCAACTGCCTGAGACAATAAATCGAATCATAAATACTCATCCAATAATTACGGTGAGGAGGAAATGCTTTGCTGAAACTTGAAGAAGAAGAAATATAGGGTAAATTTGTAGGCATGGATATATTATTGCAAAACAGGCAAGCCGACTAAAAGTAGAACAACTTTTTACTTAAAAAAAGGCTTTTTTATTAGTAGTTTAGTAATTCAGCTAATTGCTCTACCATGTTGTTAGAATTTCAAATACTACAAGTATAGATGGTCCCCCTAGCACATGATAGTGCAAGATAATGCTGAAAGTCAATATCAATCTAACACAACCAAAAAAATATCAAAGGTCAAAAGTAATCTACTTCAGTTTCTTGTTTCCATTTGCATATATTCACTCTATTGTTTAATATCCTACTCTTTATTAAAGATTTATTCTCTGTTTAAATTTGTAGAAATCATTAATATTAGGCGAGTTTATTTGCAAATAGGCTAATGAATTACTAATTCTTTTATTGAGAGTTATTGTTCATGTGCCAGTGTTTTGCTTACATTTTTGCTCAAATGATCTGTCATCTATGTTATTGGAATTCGTATATAACTATCCAACACAGATGTGGATATAAGTGTCTCATATAATTATTTCTAATTTTTTTTTTTACCAGTGTCAATTGAGATGATAGGTGTCTATTCAAAGCATTAAAGCTTGACACAGAACGTAGAAGGTAAAAGGAGAGTCCAAATATAAGTGTGTTGTATTCCCAGTAAGCGACAACAAACACAGTTTTATCTTCAAGACATTGACTAAAGACCAATTTATTCTACGTTTTTATTATCTGACTGAAGCTTTATCAAGTGACGCCATGAATCTACGGCAGAGCTGAGACAAGCCAACCAATTGTACAGAAAACTAAGCTGCATTGATTCATCGCAATAGTGACAACTGTATGCCATCTCATGGTTAATCATCAAGCATTAGATAACACCTACACCACTGAAGCACCAAATCTATCTAATGCAGTAAAATGAACTCAAATCAAGTACAACTGTACAAGCATGCATGGTCCCTGAGAAGATCAAAATTAAGAGAGAAGCATGAATTAAAACCTGAGAGAAGTTGCTTGGATATTGGTTGGCAGATTCCCTGGTGAGCTGATCGACCTTGTCCAAATTCATCTCCTTCATCTCTGAAAGCCAGGGCCATAACCTATTCAGCTAGGAATAACTACAAAATGAGATTAGATGGATCAAAATGAAGAGGAAGATAACAAGAAGAAGATGACAGTGGAATAAACAAAGTAGGTTAAATAAATAATAAATAGATAAAATGGATAGATGAAAGTGGTCCTAACAAGTGGATGCCCATGCAGGAAGACGTTGGGATTTGACCGAGAAAATTGTAGGAATTTAGTGAATTAATTCAGCAAAAGACACATTATATTGATGCACATGTTACTAATTAAAAGTCAAGGCAAAATAATATATGGCAGAACCAGCAGTGCCAATGAAAGAGAGATCAGGGAAAATGAAAATTAATAGGATGGTAGATCATATAGAGGTAAAGTGATATTAAAGAACCACTGCAGGTTGATAAAATAAAATAAGTAAACAAAATCGGAGACTGTAGTTTTCCCATTTGCCATTTCATAGATGCATGCGGATGGAAATTATTGAGCAAAGCATATAATATTTTAATATGCTTGAGCATTTAGATAAGATAAAATAATCGAAAGGTTTCATAGGTGGTTGACAGTGAAATTCAACATTCATGCATGTGTCTCCATCAATATTAAAGAAATCGTTATTTTGAAGGATGATTGATGCTGGACTTTTTTTTTATATAAATTATATAACATGAATAGTGGAAAAAATACATCAAGATACGTGGTGAAAGATAGAATCCATCGCTCAATAAGTTTATACGATGAGCTCCGTGATTATATATGAAAAAGTAAATTAAAAAATTATAGTTAACTAATACGGAGAGTTTTTTTTCTCAGCTTTACTAAAATTTAAATCCTTACCTTATGATAATAGTAACTCTACTCCGCACTAGCTAACTCATTCACACAGTAGGATAATAGAATTTTTTTAATTCGAAATTATCATTGGTATAAAAAAAATGAAGTTATGAACTATTTGATAGGGGACAGTCGGTTAATAGACTATGAATAAGCTTGATGTGATTGGCTCGGGGCCATTGCCACAGTGTGCCTTGAAGGCATCAAAATGACAAGTTAAGAATCCAAGTTTTTTCCTCATTTTATTAGTATAAAGTAGGACCGGAGTTGAAGGCATGAAAAATTAACCCAATTCTTTAATCTACTGTGACAACGTGTAAAGTAGAAACTCATTTGCATAACGTTAACTGTAAATAAGCCAGCCGTATCGTAAATAAGCAATTCAATAAAACCAATAAATGTAGAGATGAAATGAGCTCAGTAGCATTCCTTCTACCCTCTATTTTTTTATAATAAAATATATATTCTACATATTTAAGGTTACCCACAAGTGGACTGAGTGCTGATCCAGCTTGCTGCACAGGTGATGGTTACCCTCACATGCTGCTTCAATGGTATATATTGCATGTTTGAATTCCATCTGTAAATAGAGGCATACAGCAATGTATTCGAGACCAGTAAAATGCCCAACCTGATTGTTGGTGGCCCAACGACAGAATTGCTTACATGCAGGATAAAATATTAGTAGCAGTTTCTGCAGATCACAATCTCCAACATACCATTCAATTCTAGCTTTTGCCACTTTCGTCGACTGACATTGTCTTCAACAACAACAGACATGTTTCAGGATCGAGATGCAAACTAAGAAAAGAGTATGACCATGAAATGATAGAAAACAATACCGCAATACAGTAACAAGGCTAACATCAAAAGACTTGGGTTAGAGAACATACAGTTGAACTTGATGATGGCGAAGCTGCACTTTCATTATCCCTATGTGAAGTTGACACTGGAAATAGTATAGTATCCATCTGTTTCATATATCAAAAAGGAAAAAGCAGTGGGAGCAAACTTCCATCTACAGCCAATTGAAAATATTGTTTTAGTTACAGAACATAGTGATAAACACTACAAAAATTTTTAAGTTTACCGACAGAATATATCAATGGAATATTATTCCGTCGGTAATTTTATTAACTTATGAGATTTAAGGGGCAAACGACGAAATTAGAATTCCGTTGGTGAATTTTTTGGGATTACCGATGAAATTCTAATTCCGTCGGTGATTATCAACGGATATATAATTTTTTTGGGTAAATACCGACAGTTGATTATTCCAATATAGATGAAATACTAACACCTGAATATCAACAACTATATGAAATGTTAAAGGCTAGTGAAAGAGAAGTGTGGGAAGGCATTCCCTCTGGTCATTCT
>JBAMIB010000104.1:5886661-5899239 GCA_037177415.1 Kaempferia rotunda | reverse complement strand
CAAGTTTCAACCTTCCTTCTTCTCAATGAAGTTCCTGCAATCTTTAGGAAGACATCCTAAACTCTTAGGTCCACCTGCTTGAACTTCTAGTAGCCTGATATTCTTGCATGACCTTAGACCTGCAATGTTGTTAGCTTCTAGCTGTCTCTTCATGTTCATTGACAAAGACCTATGTCTTGGCATTAAAATTGACATTTCAGGATTGAGATCATGGTTGTGGTTTATGCATATTTTTGAAACCACCCAACACCCATTTACTTGCTTGACTGAGTTAATTCTAGCTGGACAATCTATTCTCTTTGAAGAAATTTCAAATCATCATTTTCTACCCCTATCACTAATAATCACTACATACTTATCTTCACCACTAACCTTGTGAGCTACTCTCTTCACAACGCTAAAGCCTTTGAATCAGCATGTTCTTGATAAGCTATGAACATACTATCAATACTATCAAATATCATACCAGGCAAAGGTCTGACTTCAACATTTAAATTATTCAAGAATCCTTCCACAATCTAGGTGTCGTTGACTTCGTCTGAGTTGAATTGGTGTTCGTGTTCTAAATTTCCTTGGAACAAACTTTAGTCATCAAAACTAAAATTTTCTGCCATCAAAGAATCCCTATTTCTGATGTTTTCAATCTCCATAGTTTTTAATAGAGAAGAAGAAGAATATAATTAGTGTTATGATTTTCAACTTTCAGATCAGTTTTATAGCTAAAGTCATCGTCGAAAAGAGTAGTATAATTAAGAGATAATACTAATTTTTTATGGGTAAATGTCATTAACAATTCCCAATAAATTTTTAGTTCCAAGAAAGTTAAAGACGGGAATAATTAGTAATTTAATTAAGGGCTAATTTGTAATTTGTTATATCTAATTAATTTTCTAGCTCGCTAGATTTTGACCAGTTAGATTTACCGTATTATACTTGTCTTTCCACGATAAAGGCAGTCAAAATTTGGTGGATTAAGTTATAAAAATAGTTCCCAAAGTAGGACAGTTATGATATAGTTGTGAAAAGCAGGCACTTAGATGTGCCTAGGTGTAACCTAGAGCCAGGAGAGCCATTTGTGCATGTGAGTGACTCAGGCGTAGTACTTGAATGAAGTAAGCTTCAGTGCACACCTTTTGAGAAGTTAAGGCGCGATTTTCCTCACCTTATTGAAGTTTAAAAAATAAATACATAAATAAAGTCCAACACATACCTTTAATTAGATACATTTTTCTTGCATGACTCTTCCTATCCACTAGAAAATGTACATCAACCTCCCTTAGGGCATCTCCAATGTAAGGTTCATGAGAGGTTTGTAAGATCAAAAAAGTTGAATAAAAAAACTTGAACCAATGTAGATGTGAGGTTTGAGGTTTATGGTTTTAAAGCAGTAGTGAAAACTTAAAAACCTATTTTTTTCTTCTTGAAATTGATATAATATGCATAAAACTATGCAGCTACATATTATGATTTGGGCCACAAAAAAATGAATTGGACCATCGGAGATGTTTTAATCAAATTGTATAAAGTTCATGTGTCATATTAGAACCATAAAAAAAACTCATTTAGAGCTCTAACTATTGAAGATGCTCTTAGTCCCTTACAAATTTATTTCAGTAATTTTCTTTTTACCTAACTCTTCCTCTTTCCTAAGACATCAGCATTAACCTCCCCTCCCACTTATTTCACCGATTTTTGCAGTGGTGCCAATTATAAAAAATAAGTATTATTTTGATGTTGTATTTTGAAAATTAACATCATAGTAGTGTTGTTCTTTGAAATACAATAATACAGTGGTGTTGTTTTTTTAAATGCAGCACAACAATGATTAGCAGAAATGGTAAAATGGAAAACAAGTACACCCTTTGGAAACAAATGTAGCGCAACAGTGAATTTTATATTTACATTAATATTTAATAGTTTGTGAAATGTTTAAATTTTGTTAGTAAAAGTCTTTAGCAGAAATTTCCTATATATATATTTGAATTGTAAAATTATACACAAAATGTCTTATTTCGGTAATGCGTGCGTCTCATCTTGCACCTAGCGCCTCAAGCCCTATAACACCTATGTATTTTTGGGTGCCTCACGCCTTAATAACTATGACTTATGATTAGTTTCACAACAACTGATGTGATTTGTGGACTGCTTATTGAAATATTACTGTTGCTGAATTTGAACTACATTCCTCCTTAACCTTCTACAGGCGCGCGCCTCACCTTGTGCCCACCTATGCATTTTTGGGCTCCTCACACTTTAATAACTATGACTTATGATTAGTTTCACAACAACATCTGATTGATATGATTTGTGGACTGCTTATTGAAATACTACTGCTGTTGCGTTTGAAATGCATTCCTCCTTAACCTTCTGCATATTGAAGTTATCGATTGTCCTTTCCTAGTAGAAAAAATGTCGTTATATCTTATATTGTCTTCTGAATAGGGTGGATTTGACATGATATGTAGTGGAAGGGACAAGATTGAAACTCCAGAACAGGAATTTATCTCATCCTTTTCTAGCTTGTCAAAAATTAGTGTTTTTTTATTAAAACTATATCTACTCACTATAAAAAAGTTTGTGTATTGCCGTTTATGCTGACTTGCATTCATATACTTGGCCATCAGTTTAAGCAAGCTGAAGATACTGTCACAAAGCTTGATTTGGATGGACTTGTTGTTATTGGTGGAGATGACTCCAATACTAATGCATGCCTGCTCGCTGAAAATTTTTGGTTGAACTATGGGATAGAATTCACTTATCCAATATTGAACTTGTTTTGATGTTCCTGTTGATGATCACTAACCAAGTATTATTCTTGAACTTCACATTTGATTAGGCAAAACAAAATGAAAACTCCATGATGCGGTGGATAAGGGAGTGCTGCGAAAGTCAAGTCAACACGAGTGAGCCTCCCACATGGCATCCGAGTAGATCAAGTAGTAAGATAAGAAGAGGTCAAATGCTTAGCCGAACTCAAGACCAAGCTAGGATCAGGCAGGATGTCGGACAATTAACAGAGCGGACGGTTCACTCATCCAACCTTTTAGGAGAAAGTTATTACGCTACAAACCGATGGAGCAGACCGTTCAATCGGCTCTCCGGTTTCAATATCATGGATAAAAGCAAACGTGTCATCAAGCTGAGTGAGTCAGGATACCAACCAAGCGAGTCGCCGAATGACCGCTCAGTTAGTTCTCCTCTCAGGCAAACTCGGTCCGTATGGAGGACCACCTACTTGTCAACCCTGGCCATAGGAAGGACGTTGCTCGACCAAGGTCTCACCAACCCTCCTTGTCACTTAGTGCAATAGTCAAATTAGAATATCAATTGTCAGAATATATGCGTTGCACTTCCTTGTACGGAAGAAACTTCCAAATCTGACACGTACGGATTGCATGTCTAATTAAGAACAGACAATTAAAAAAATGCAGCGATATGTCATAAATATCTGCTCCGTTTATAGAAGCTCTTTGATCCATGCACCAGGTAATACTCAAGTATAAATAGGGTCTTTCATAACTCACGGAGGTATGCGAAGATTTCCATTCCACTTTTCATTTCTCCGCCAGTATTATTCGTCCACTATGATCATTGCGCACTACTACAAAAAGAACCTAATGTATCACTTTGGGAGCAACACTTTAGTAAATTGTTGTCTTATATAAAATTTTGGAAAAAACATGCAACACTTTTCAATAAGTGTTGCATTATAACTAAACTGCAACACATTTTTTAGAAGTGTTGCAGTTGTTATTAGAAAAGACAACACTTTTGTAGAAGTGTTGCAATTTGTGCAGAAATATGTAACACTTTTTAAATGTGTGGCTATAGTAATATCTATTGCAACGTTTGGGAATCATTTATTTTGCAAAGAGCTTGACGATTATATAAGGTAAACGAAAACCTCGGTTTACTTCCTTCATTCACCCGACTCAACTCTTTTCTCCCGACCTCACCACCACCTCTCCTCTTCCCCTCTTCATCGCGCCCTCCATAAGCCGATCTTCTTCCTCCTTCCCTCACAGCCGGCGATCCCCCAGCCGACCTACCATTCTCAATGTTAACCACAAGTAGAAATGTTAAATGCGATAATTAAAAAATATAAAATAATAATCATTAATTAATAGAAATACCTTATAGAATTTTTTGGAAATATTTAGGATTTTTTGAGATTTAGACAGGATTCGTATGGCGGATGAATCCATTAGACTTGAAGAAAAAATATTTGAAATATTAATTAAATGAGTGTTGTAAAATATCCCATAAAATATTAATAAATAATTATTATTATTAGAGGAATAAGGTTATAGAAAATTTTAGGAATTTTTAGAAATTTTTCTGGATTTATTTGGAGTTTGTACGACGTATTTTGAGGAGATAACTTGATAGACAAATTGAGAGCCTAATTAGAATACCCGATTTAAGTGGGAGTTGAACTTAGGTTTGATCGATGTTTGATTGACACAAACATAAGTATAAATTATTAAACCTAGGTCTCTTCTTAAACCTCTCCGATCTTTTCCCCAATCTGCGCCGACGCCGACACCTGCTCCTCGCGACAGCCTCTTCTCCGCGCGATCCACCCCCTCCCTTCTTCTCTGCCGATCGTCGATGCCGACCAGTCCCTCTCCGACCACAAGCAAGAAGTCGTGAGGTTGAGTCTGTGTGCCATCTCTCGATCCTTCCCTGTTGTCGGTCGCCGCAAGCAGTTGCTGCAAACGGCAGTCGCCCCGACAACGAGAGAGACGAACACAACCCCTGAACTGCGTCGCATCTTCTCCGTTCTGGTTCATCTCCGTCGAGCCTTCCCTTGACCTAGCCGCGACTTGCCGATCCCTCTCCGGCGGCCAGATCGGAGGTAAGCGCTAACCTAATCTCATGTCTAGGTATGTAGATGTAAGCTTGATGAAATTGGGGTTTTGGTTGGGTGGATGACAGGGGAAGCACATCCGGCCAGCAACTCATTCCTTGCTCGGCTACCATATCTGAGTCAGTAACCGGTCAAGCACGTGATTGGGTTCCAAGGTCTCCTGCGGTCAGCTCTAAGGTGAGCCTCTAATCAAGTTTTGGATTTAGGTATAGAGTGGATTCATGCTAGTACCGTGTGTATTTGCATTGTAGAATGTTTGGGTTGATAAATCGACACATAGTTGATAATGGAGTTTTGATATCAGATTGGGATTGGGAGCAATTTATCCTGGTAGGTTTAATATAATTGTACATGCTCCTTCAGTTTAGGGTATCAACCGTAGAAAGGATTGGAAATAGCTAGTTCGTTGAATTAGCTTGGTGAATCAATATTCAATTAGATATGGAATGATTAGGGTTATGAAGTTAACCCTAATTTGGTCCATGGATTAAATTAATTGGAGTTAATAGTTAATTACTCGATTATCTTGTTTGATTAGGAATAATCCTAATTAGTTTGGAAATAACCTTGCTAGACACTTAGGTATACATGCATGTGCCATATATAAATACCTGACTTCCAGTAACACAGTTCAGCAATATCTGTCCATTCTTGCAATCCTTGAGAAAGTCTTGTTTGGTTGAGGTCCTAAGCTGAATGTCTCATTAGGATTGACTTAAAATAAGTGGCATACTTGTTTTCTTCTAAATCAGAGGCTAATCATCACAGATTGGATCTACTGAATGGGTAGAGCAAAACCTTGGATGGTTGACATCAAAAGCTGTGGTGTACTTGAATGTTGATTGTGCAGTTCAAGGTGATGATTTTTTTGCTGGTGCAACTCCCCAATTGGATAATATTCTAGTTCAAGTACTGAAGCAGGTGACTATAAGCAGTATTTGAAGTTCTCTTTGCTCGTCTTTTTAATCTATTTATATTAAAAAGTATGACAAGTACATTAGGTTAAGATTTTTTAGCTCATGATAACTTATAATTTCTTTTCACCAATCTTGCAATTTCTTTGTTTGGTTGGTGTTACTGATGAAACATTAAGAACTTGATTATCAAAATCAGACATTGTCAATTCAATTTAGGACACATACAAAGGTCCATTTGATATGAACCACATAACCAGAGATTCAGGAGCACTCTAATGAAACCTGAACAAGTTAATGTTAAATCCCATCAACCATAACTGAAACATGCACAGTATTCAATCAGCACTGTAATTTTCCTATTCCATTTTTGAGCAATCTCTAATCTCTTTTGAAAGGTATTTAATGAATCTAGTTTTCAAAACATTTCATAAGATTGTTACTCTGTTACCTGCACTGATTTGTAAAATTGATCTAACAATATATATTTAACTTTTAGTATGAAAATGTACTTCATTAATCATATTATGGTTTCAAATAAGTTATTTGGTTTTATATGTTGAGTTGTGATATTCTTTCATTGTGGTAGAAATATTTACACGAACCTTGTGATTCACAATTTCCAAATTCTCAAAAATGGTAACCTTGATTTGATAACCTCAACAATTTTGTCTAAAAAAAGAATGATCCTTTTAACAATTAAGCAATGGAACCAAACTAATTGGTAATATTGAACGTGGGCTATAAATTTGGATCTGCAATGATGGTAACCTGTTATATTTGGCATTGTTTGCTTCCAATTAATGCCACCTTTATGTTTCAGATTCAGGATCCAGATATCGAAGGCACTACAGTTTATGATAATTGGGTAGCAAATCATGGTGGTGTTAGTGTAAGTCTAAATGCAAATCGTTATTTCTTCCATTAATATTTAAGATCTAGAGAGATCTAATCTTTGAATAGCGTATACATGTTCAGAAATGGAAAAAAAAAATTGATGTAGCTAAAGTTTTGTTTTTTTTGTCTGTAATACAGTTCTCCAAATGTTTAGAAATTGTCTTTTAGTCTAATAGTTTATTTTTCTTTTCATTTTTATTATAATATCGTGTTTTACCTATGCATTGAAATTATTGAGCATTTATCAGATGCTATGTCCTGCAACTCAAGATTAATAACACGTTTTTATTCTCAATAATTTGGTCTCTTGCTTGTATTCTGTAGTTTGATTTTAGTTTCCCTGTGTAATCTTTATGTCATAGATCATGATTGATTAATGCAGAAAATTGAAAGGTTGGGTAGAGCTGATTCAGACTTTTCTGCTTTTTTGCACATTGCTGGCGTTCCTTCAATAGATATGTTTTATGGAGATGGTATGCCTCTTTTTTCAATTATAATATTAAATAGTAATCTATGAAGGTTAAAGATGTCTTTTTTTTTTTTTTTTTTTTTGCTGTTGGTGTCCAATGGCTGTTATGTTTTCTACTCGAGTGAAAATTATGACATTAGAAAAAAACTCGCTTACGCATTTCTGGTTGTTATTGCACTTAGTATCTTTGCAAATCTTTATTTTTGCATGTGTCTACAAGCTACAAAGATTTGCATTTTCATATTGTGTATGTTTAATTGCTCAAATCTTATGGAAAAAAATTACATCAGAAATTTTGGTGGCACATATGCATCTTTTTGCTAAAAAAAATCTGAACAAAGATACCCAAAATCTTATTATATGTGGTATATAGTTCCACAGAAAACAAGTTGAGATGGTATGGAGATGTTATTATATTACACCATTACCTCGTAAAAGAGTGATTGACAACTGCTGTGCACGGAGATACTCCACTTATCAGCTAAAATTGGTGCCAGTGACTAATATGCTCATATTGCATTATGGAAATTAAAGTTAGTTACGTTGATTAACGAATCCCTGAGTTTAACTGTTCAAAGTTACTGATTCATGAATCATTCTATGATAACAAACGAGTTCAATTGATTTAGGGTTTCATTTTAATTGGGTTTGTAATAAAAATGCTAGGTCAACCTATTGTTTCCAATAACTGTCATTAGATTCATTATTTATGTTTTTGTTTTTTTTTATCGCAAACCAACCTGTGCAGGAGCATGAACTTTATTAAATCAACTTTTTAGTTGTCTTTTTTCCTTATAGAAGTGTACCTTCATTTTTTGCAACTATATTTAAGCTAACACTGTGCATAAGGTAGAAGCAAATAGTTTATTCAGTTTTTAACAACTTGAATGTGTTTGGCTTTATATAATGCTACACATTTTTTGGAGGGCAGATTTTCCTAAAGGGGTGCACCTAAGTTTTGAGTGTTTTTGAACCACACGCCATACTTTGTTTTATTCATTTCCTCTAATTTACGCATTGAAAATACTTTTGACTTCACAAAGTTATTATTGTTATTATTATTTTGATCATTTTGTTAAAATATCTTAGGAGATTTATGAGAGTGATATCTACAAAAATAATTCTTTCTTTAAGCTGAAAAGTTTATAAAAGAGTTGTCTAGGTGTTTTGTCAAAATAGTTTAAAGAACATTTTTACTTCAGAATGGTTCTTTTCAACATGAAAAATCTGAAATATAATAATTGACTCAAAGGAAGTCTATAGTTGTGACTTTTTGGCCAAAATAACTTACTTTGGCTCTTGTACTTTTATAAGGCATAAAATGAAATCATATTTCTTCTTGATTTCCCACTTATTACAATTTGCTAATTATATCATTGTTCTTTCCAAGTTTTTATGAGTTTCAATTAGTTGCTTCTGTTTGTTCTTTTGAGTCTTTCTATTGACTTGGGCCATTGTTTCTGGAAAGATGGCATAGGTTCTTAGTCTCATTTTGTGATCTGATGGGTAACTATGATTTCTTCTTTCAGTCTTCCATGGCTACCATACAGCTCTCGATAACTTCAAATGGATGGCAGAACATGGTGATCCATTATTCCATCGTCACATAGCCAGTAAGTTGTACACGTTTCCAGATGTCTGTCACAAAGTATCTCAGTGCATGCCTGTACTATTTGTTTTTTTTATTATTATTCAGCTGTTGTTTTGTGTATGTTCCTCAGTTGCTGAAATATGGGGGCTCTTAGGTCTTCGTCTTGCAGATGATCCAATTTTACCTTTTAATTATCTTTCATATGCTACCCAGTTACATGTAAGTGCTTATTTGCCTACTTTTGCATTATTTCATACTTGGCCTGGTAAAATTGCTTTGTTTATATTGGTGGAAGAATAGGTACGCAAGGTACAGAGCCATAACTATATTTGTTTGATCACTAAAGAAACTAGAATCATCTTCGTTCTTTTGGTCTTCATGGGTTCTATAATTACTGCGCTGACCTTTCTGCTACTAATTAGGATTTTTTTTATACGTTATGTTATGTATATTTATCTTGCCAAATTCATAGGCCTTGGTTTAAAACAAACCTGAACTTTTAGATCATATTGCTACCTCCATAGTAGCTCATCTTAAAGTACTTTTGCTTTTTGATCATATTGGACTTTCTTTCCTCTTGCATTTGTAGGAACATGCAACTGCATTGGATGCCTTGCTGGATGAAGGGATATCTTTACAACTTTTAAATACATCCATTGATGAGCTCACTGCCGCTATCAGAGAAGCTCTAGAAGAAGTACAGGTCAGGTTCCAAAGTTACCAAAGAAAAACTATATTGTATTACTAATAATTAATTATTATTGTTGTGGTTGTTATCACTTTTTTTGTTTGGTCTGTACATCCTCTAGCAACGGAAATGTGATAAATAACAGTATATACTGGGGCACATGAAGTGTGTTTTATCAATTATCTTCAACCGCTGTAAAGAGGATAGCTAATTTGAAATGCTTTTATTCTAGAGGCATACAAATTGTTCTTCATGCATTGACAGAAATTGCAAGATGCAAACGACACCGAGTATTTTGCTTCTTTAAGGCGGCGCACTTTTAATGATCGCCTAATGCTTGCTGAAAGAGGCTTTCTGGAAGCAGAGGGCCTTAAAGGAAGGCCATGGTTTAAGCATCTGGTAAGCTTATTATAAATCTTAAATATTCTAGTTTGTTTGTATAGAAAATATATATCCTCAATTAGTTCAATCTCTTGATTTCTGGAATATATTTGAACAGTTTTAGAAACACAGGCTGTTCCAACTAAACAAAGCAAAATACCGACCATTGTGAAAAAAAAAAAGATATTATTGCAAATAAGGATTAGCGCATAAGGATATCTCAAGTTTTGTTTACCATATTTTAGAAGCATCTTATATTGTCATGTTTTCTTTACCAGGATGTGACATAGATTATATGGTTGCCATTTTTTCATATGGTCTTAGTCTTTTATTAGTAAATTTTAAACCTCTTACATGTATTGCCATATCCATCTAATAATACAGATTTAAATCAAGGATCCAAATGAAACATGGGAAGCTTATTCTAGACTTATAATATTGGTGTTTCAAATTGGGCATTCCACAATGAAAATTTTCACCTTGATATTTGTTTCAATTTTGCTTTCCTTGTGCAGGAGCTTACCATATGATTTCGACTGTAGAGCTAGTTAAACAATTTTAGTGGGTCTTAATTTTTTTAGTCTATTCTTTTGTGTACTGAACTATTATTGCTTTCTTTTTCTAAATTTGGAGTTTGAATTTGTTGGTTTCTGAAGTTTAACAAATAAGCACACATTGGTCACATACTCCCTCCAAAATTGCTGATTGCTTGGGCAGTTGTACTCACCTCCTGAGGATTTCGAAAGCAAGCTGTCTTTCTTTCCAGGGATAGCTGATGCCATTTCTCAAGCTGCACAAAGTACGGGGAAGGAAGCACATTCCAGTGTTCAACATGAGATTTGGAGAGTTGCTAGAGCCATTCAAAGGGCTGCTGCTGCTCTCCGAGGAGAGCTAATTTGAGATCAAAGAGAATGGAAATTGTAATAATTGTCCAAATGACTCGAAAAAGTTATCTTTTCGGTGATAGCAGTGTCTCGAGTCTTTGCCAAAACTCTGTTTTTGTTGAGTTTGCTTTAGCCAAGCTTTCATAAATTTTATTTTCATTGCGATTGTTCTCTTTAACAGCATGATGACAACTCGTGTTGATTTTGATTGTTTGGGTTATTTCCGTAACGTTAATGTGCAAATGCCACATTTCCGTAATGTTATTTCACAAGGTGCATTGTGTATACAGCAATGAATCAATTTAAACCAGCATTTTAATTCTATAATGATCTAAACAAACTGGAACAGAAAGTTTTGAAGACCTTTTGTAAGACCTTTTATACATACTTTTATGAAGGGAACTTATATACCAAGTTTCTCATTTCCGTATCACATTTTAAATTTGTCATGTATTGTAAAAAAAAAAGATAAACTAAGTTAATCTTATTGACTAGCTGTGGGGTGATTGGTATGGTTCTATAGAAAATTTTTATCGGTTATTAAAATAAATTAGGAAAAATTCGTAGTAAAAGTGTCGTGTATTGTAGATTTTCTCCCAAGTTACAGAATTTTAGGATGTTTATGCTCGTAAAGTTTACATTCTTCAAGGTCGTGTTGTACTCTCAGCTATTAGATACACTATTTAATTCTCTCATTATTACTATATACAAAGGTGAAATTAAACTTCAAAAAAAAAAAATTAAAAACGACTACCAAATAATTTGTGATATATTAGAAAGTTTCAAGGTCAATTGTCAAATGTAATGCACGCTTACTTATTTTCGAAAATCATATTTTTATTTAGATCGGCCAGTAGCTTCTTATTTATATTACTTCAGGATTAGTGTCACTTTTAACATTAATTTACTTGTTCGATCAACACATACAAGCCTAATTTGAAAGGTTAGTAGTCTAGTTTGTGATATGGCATAATTAAAAGGCAAATTAATGGTTAAAATTGAGCTTATAAATTAGTGATTGGTAGCAATATTATATAGATATGTTTTACGATTAAAAAACACGGTATTTGAAAAAAAAAAAAACTCACAAAAATAAAGAGGATGTATTTTACTTTTATTATTATAAAAAAGATGTATCCTCATTTTAACATTATTATAACCATTATAATAGTTATAATTATTATAATATAATATTTTTTTATTCACTTAATCAAAATTATTATGTATAAAATATTTTTTTATTAATTTAGTTTTAAAAAATTAAATTTAATTAAAATCGTTCTCACTTAGAATATGTGTTAATATATAAATATTGTAATATTTAAATGACATTATAAATTAAAACGGATAAGTGTTATAATATGTACATTAATATTAATTATGTTTATTTCTTTAAACGCAGTTAAAGAGCGGATTTTACGTAAAAAATTTGAAAATTAAGAAAATAAATTTTAGATATAAAAAATAAAAATAAGAGACACATAAATAATTAATATTAATATTAAAATCAATGTGAGTATGTTAATAAAATGGAGGTATTAATATAATGAGTACTTGATATACTATTCAAAGAGTGACATATATTAAAGGGGTGTTTAATATATATTTGACAATAACAATGATAATGAGTTTTAATTGAAGGGAAATGAGTTTAGTGATATCTTATGAAGTGTGAGTTATGAATTAGAGGTATGAAATTCATATTTTAATTTTAATTTTCGTTTACTAAGCTTTAAGAATAGGAATGAAACAGATTTCTTTCTCATTCCAGCTTTCTAAATCCCCATATCAAATTCTCCTTAAAAATTATGGTACCATCCCATTAGTGGCCCCTCAAGTCTGACAAATTTATTCATATTCTAACCTCCTAAATATGTCTATCAA
>JBAMIB010000104.1:5874040-5886561 GCA_037177415.1 Kaempferia rotunda | reverse complement strand
ATATGTGATTTATAATGTAAGGTTAAAAAATTATATGGAGATTTTTTTTTATCATGGAGAGAATAATATTTTTTTTTAATTATGATGTGATATATTGGGAACAACAACAAAAAGCTTGTTGAGAGGTTTAACTATTGTAGATGTTATAATATGTTTTTTACTTTTGATGTGGCATTGATGTGGCATATTGGGAATTACAAAAAGGCTTATTGAAAGCTTTGTCTATTGGAGATGCCCTAAGAATGAGAATGCAATAAATTTTATTCTCATTATAGCTTCGTAATCCCACCTACCAATCACCCCTTAGTTTAAAATTAAATCAAATATTGCTGGAATACTATTGTGTTCGACCTTTTTGACTGGTGTCGAGATTTTGGATCTGCCATCATTCTAAAATTTTTTTTTGAGATTTTAAAAAATATATAATTTTTTTAGGTAAAAAAACATGGGAAATGAAAATAAATTATATGTTTTACCTATTCACTTTAATATAGTTAAAAAAATTAATGCCAAATAAATATTATATTTTAGATTTTATGATAAAATTATTGCATCATAATTAATTTTAGAATGAAAATATGTCTATTCATTTATCTTATACTATTTTCATTTATCATGTGTGTGTGACGATGATGCACAAATATAAATTATCTATATCTTGCTATAATATTCACATTACATTTGTTGGATTTAGTGTTAATGTTTACCCTTGTTTGGCCTCCTCGATTTACTCCATTTTAATACTTAGGACAGTTCTAGAGGGTCCCGAATGAGGGTTATCACTTTGTCATAATATATACATTTCAATGCAGCATGAGTTATGAATTTTGCTTATGCGCATAAATATGATTCAATGCTATTGGAATGAATAATAAACATAGACCTATGGAGCTTAATTTTTAGTTCTCGGCGACCGAGCGATCCATAAAAAATAGGACATACTCCTAGCAATAAGGATTTGAAACTAACGTATGAGATTCTATACGCCCATGGTATTCGAACTATTAATGATATTGGGTCATTCATCATCATCCATTTGAAGTTTCAAATTTATTTTGATGGCCGATAAAATTTTTTTTATATGATTAAATTGACCCCTTCCAAAATTCTCAGTTTGGTAAACAAAAACCTATATTATATATAAAAAAAGAACTTAATTTTCAAAGAAAATAATAGAAATTAAAAAATATAGAAAATCAAAATAGTTTACAATTTTTTTAACTACAATTTTATATTTTAAAATTTTTAAGTTGCACCTGTCACATAGGTCATGTCGGAGTCTATGTCATGCCCTAGGCAACTTGTTATTGAGTCCTGCTAAACTTAATCCGTGATAGAGTTGAGCCTGCCCGCTCAAGGACCGTACTAGGCCTTGCCATACACGGTTTGTTTTTTTTACGAGTCATGCCGCGCCCAACAACTCTCGAAACAGCCAAAATCTAGGACTTCTTAAATTAAGAAGTACGAAGATTATGTATGTTAATTTCATTCGAACGGACCTCATAAAATATCTGATATCTAATCTTATATAGAAAAAAATAGAGAGATTATGATACGATATGAACATATTTTTTAAAGGACATATCCACCTTATATTCGATCGAGATGGAGGATGTAAAAATCTAATTTATTATCATCCCTAACAAAATCTCTTAAATAAAACAACCAAAATCACTCCATATGTCACCATCTCGCAGTGTACAAAAAGTGATTTACAATGTCGAGGTCGATTCTCTCAATGAGTCGGCCATAACTGTTCAAAATTTCTTCTTTGTCCCGTTCTTGCAAAAATTCTGCAATTTGGCAACAGCTAATTAACACAACAAAGAAGAAATTAAACTGCATGCCGACCTTTGCCTGCAAATTAAGTACTCCAGTAATTTAATGTCTGCAATAGACGAGGTCCACGCCAGGACGTGCATGTGTGTATATATACACCTGCTTTGTTCTCTCTTTCCAGTCACAAAAGCATCACAGATCGGTCACAGATCGGTCAGCTCCATTTCGAAAAGCAACACATCATCAAGCTCAGTGCTTTGCTCATTAATGGCGTCCAAGCAGGTTCTTGCACTGCTTCTTTTCTCGGCCGTTTCTCTGCTGCCATTGGCCATGGGAGCAGATATCGTAGTTGGCGATGGCAACGGTTGGATGCCAGATTTCAACTACACAGATTGGGCAGCGACCAAATCGTTCGCGGTTGGAGACAATTTAGGTAATCCATTCGATCAGTCGTTTTATTTAATCACTCAAAGTTACGTTATCATAAAGCTGATCATATGCTATGCCTTTTTGTTTTTGCAGTTTTCGTGTACACGGGAGGGGATCACAATGTCATCCCTGTCGGAGGAGAAGAATTCAAGGCATGCAATGGAACAGGAGCTGCCAGAGTGTTTAAGAGTGGCCGTGACGTGATACCTCTAAAGACAACAGGGAGGAAATGGTACCTGTGTGGAATTGCAGACCATTGCCAAAGAGGTCAGAAGCTGGTCATCAATGTTCTTCCGGCCATGAGCCCTGCCCCTGCTCCTCCGCCCACTTCGTCGTCGAACCCAATCATGAAACACACACTCCAGGCGGCGATGGTGATAGCAGCGGTGGCGATTGGGATGATGAACTGATGATGAATTCATTCATTGGTTTGGTAACTTGGTTTCGGTTGGGTCAGTGTGTTTGCTGTTGTGTCTGCGGTGTTGTCTAGCAGTTCCAAGTAAGAATTTGATATATTTGCATGTGTTTAGTCTGTATTGGTTTTATTCTTTTGCATCTTATAATGAACTCGAAAAATTCATTATCTTATAGTTGAAGTAAAATTATTGATCTTTCTCATCACTTGTGACTTCAATTATTGAATATTGAAGAAAAACTCTTGTGTATATAAGTCTAATAGAGATTTACCTCTACTAACAAAATGGCACGACATGATATAAGACTGTCCTCTGGCTCATGTTATCCGAGTCAACATGAGCTAAATCACATGGTATAATTAGTGAGAATGTATGTTGTAGTTACACTTATCCATTCACAACACAAGGGCGACCATGGTCGATCTTTTGGTTTTTATATAGTTTAAAAATATATATTTTGAAATGTGAAACTAAATAGTAATTTTATGTGAAACTAAAGAGTATTTTTTTTTTGACGTCACTTTAGTTCTTGAAGGAAATGAGTATCAAATAGGGTTTATCAATGCAATGGTTCAAACTATTACCGACATGAGAAAAAAATGTTGCGAACAGAAATATTTTCATATAAAATTATAACTAATTTTAAAATGCACAAATGATAAATATACTAATTTGGATCTTCTCGAATCAGTTAAGCAAGAATAACGAGAATACATTGAGTTGAAACAGAATTCATTGAGTTGAAACACATGAACTGACGGTACTACAAATTTCTAGCAAGAAACATCTGACCAATTTAAATGGCTCACACCAACAACGTTATTAAGAAAAATCACGATAAAGTTGGGGCGTCTCTCTCACTTAGCGCTGGCCAATTGGGTACGGAGGAGCTTGGCAGCAGCAACCATGTTGGTAAGTGCAGGCTTGACTTCGGCATACTTGCGAGTCTTGAGCCCGCAGTCCGGGTTGACCCAGAGGATGTTAGTCTCGAGCACAGCAAGCATTTTGTTGATGCGGTCAGCAATCTCTTCGGTGGACGGAATCCTAGGAGAGTGGATGTCATACACACCTGGGCCAATGCCAGCTCCGTACTTGACTCCCTCACGAAACACAGATAGAAGCTTCTCGTCAGACCGGGAGTTCTCGATCGTGATTACGTCAGCATCCATGTCAATGATGGAATGGATGATGTCATTGAAGTTAGAGTAGCACATGTGAGTGTGGATCTGTACGTAAAAGATGAAAGGTTAGACAAGGTCACAAAATGCAACTAGTTAAGGAGTAAGAGTGAGATTGGGAACCTGAGTCGTGTCCTGAACACCACAGTTTGTGATTCTGAAGGAATGAACAGCCCAGTCCAAATAGAAAGCTTCCTCAGACTTGCGTAGAGGAAGGCCTTCACGAAGAGCTGCTTCATCGATTTGAATAACCTGTATACCAGCTGCTTCTAAGTCTTCAACCTCTTTCTTTATAGCAAGAGCAATCTGGTAGCAAGTCTCAAACCTGATACAGGAAGCAAATGTATTTATTCAATTTAAAGATAATGTTGATGTAATCTACCAATTTATCAATGGGCTTTATAGAGAAACTGGCTTTACCTGGGTTGGTCATTCCTTACAAAGGACCAGTTGAGAATTGTGACGGGACCTGTCAACATACCCTTCATTGGGCGAGCAGTCATGCTTTGGGCCAGTTTAGACCAGAAAACAGTCATGGCACTGGGACGGCTAACATCACCGTAAATGATGGGAGGCTTAACACAACGTGAACCATAAGATTGCACCCAACCATTGACAGTGAATGCGAAGCCCGAAAGTTGTTCTCCGAAATATTCGACCATGTCATTTCTCTGCAATGAAAAGGTAAGAAACTGACTGACATTGGATAAAAGTTGAACCAGAGCAGAAAAAAGAGACCAGATGCTACTTGTGACTTCCTATCAAAAACTAACAAATAAAAAGCTGGCAACATTTTCCTACATTCCCAATATGAAACAACAAAATATGGCTTGAATTTTTTTTAAAGGTCTACCTTTGAATGTGCATAAACTATACTCCAGTTTTACCCAATAGCCTGGGCCAAAACCATCTACCTCTAAGATTAATCGGACAAAACCTAGACACAGATTATAATAAAAAAGAAAAAGATAAAAAAATAGGATATGGCTTGCAAGCTCACCTCAGGTTCTCCATGGACCAAAACATCAATATCAAATTCTTCTTGGAGTTTGACAACCTTGCTGATTTCCTCTGTGATGGCCTTCACATATTCCTCTTCAGAGATTCTGAAGATATACACGGTGATGAATATACAATAATGCTAGGTGTATTTAGAAAATGGAAAAAACATTAGAAATAGTTCCATTTTAAAGCACCCACTTCTTTGCCTTGTATTCACGTCGGACTCTTCGAAGATCCATCGTCTGAGGGAATGAACCAATTGTGGTTGTGGGAAGAATTGGAAGGTTAAGCTTCTTCTGCTGTGCGTCTAGCCTAGCACTAACATTGGTGGCTCGGCGATGGTCAGAGCCCTTCAAAGCAGCAGCCTATAGTGCCATGCCATCACTGAACTATTAGGAGCTACTGAGAAACCAGAAATTAATCACAGCATAAAATACTTACAGCTTTTTGAACTTCTTGGTTGGTCACCCTAGGAGATGACTTTCTTGAAGACTGGGCAGCAGCATTGGCTGAGAAGAAAGCCTGCTCATATAAACGAACAAACATTATAGGGGAAACATTTATTAAAATTTGTGCATGGTGAAAAGTAGAACTTGGAATGAATGAAAAGCAGATCACAGTATAACCAGGTGCCGTTTATCACCAAACCCTGTGCGTAAAGAAACAAAAAAAAAAGAAGAAAAACGTGTTTCTGAACCACTGGCAGCCTATAAATGTATCAATTGGCATCTTATGTTAGGGATATTTAATATGATGCCGGTGTTCCTAGAATCTAACAATGGTAGATATGATTATCTTCTTCGGATAACTATTGAAGGGACAGCCAATTCAATTTCCTTGGCTTTCAAAAGAAACTTAAAAGCTGATATCTTCTTTGTAGGGAAAATTACCTCATCCTTATGACCAGCTAACGCCTTAGCCAATGCATTCACTTCAACCACTTTTTGAGCAGCAAAAGCAAGCCATGACTTAATCTCATTATCTAATTTTGTTTCGTTGACAAGATCCACAGCAGTGTGCATGAGTGAGCATGATGTAGAGACAACAAGCTTGTCTACGGGCAATTAACAAATTCTGTCAGCTGCCATTTTCAATACAATGGCAAATGGAAAGGGTGCAAGAGTTATCCAAATTACCTTTGCCAACAATGGACTCAAGAGCAGCAAGGGTGGTGAGAGATGATGCAAGATCATTTGCCCAAATGTTCCTTCCATCAACGACTCCAGCAAAAAGATACTTTCCAGCAGGGAAGCCTACAGTCTTGATCAAGTCAATTGTTTTTGTTCCGCGAATAAGATCAAAACCAAAACCAGAGACGCTCTTCAAAGCAGTAATAATCCTGAAAAATTCAAAATAATAATGAACTTTTAAAGAAGATGCAATACTTTTTCACTCAATATGAGCACACTAACTTGTATGTTTCTGCAGGCACATCAGCAAAATAAGTCTCAATAAGCACATCCAAGCCAGACAGTGATGATTCTAGTTCCGAATAGGCTTTTGTGAATGCTTCTATCTGGTAGGATTCAAGATCCTTGACAAGTGTTGGCTCATCAAACTGAATCCATGAAGCACCAGCTTCTTTCAGCTCAGCAATAACTTCCCTGTTGTTTTACAGTGTTGTTGTAATTACCACCGCATGATAATGTAAAAAGTAATCTCAATAAATATTGCAGGCCTTGGTTTAAGAACCTTACTTGTAAACAGGAAGAATGCTGTCAAGAAGTGAAAGAGGAGAAAATGACTTCTCAACACCTCTAGCAGGTTTCGACAGCAATAAGTATGTTACAGGACCAATTAGAACAGGGGTGGTCTCAATTCCCAACTGTAGATAACAAAATCAGACAAATAAGTTGATCAATCAATAAGTAGCATAAGCTTCTTACAATCTTCAACCATACCAAACATTTGAGGAAGAAGAAAAATCAATTTGAATGTCAAAAAAGACAGCGATACTGGTTAGTGGTACAAATAAAATTCAATGTGCAATTCAATTTTCAAGTCACTAACAATGGAAACAAAGGATAACATGAGCACTAAACCAGTTAATACCCATAGAAGTGATAGAACATAGGTTTATTCAAAAAGATAGCTTTAGCCGTAAGCAAAACTAAATTATTCGCGTAAATATTTCCAGTGTATCTTCAAATGAAAATGTAGATGATCAAGGCAACATCAAAATGCTGGACATTCTCATGTCCTTGTAGAACTATAAGCTCTTCCAATAAACCTCCAATCAGATAGAAAATAAATCAAATTTAAATTTAACAAAGAAGACGAGCATAATTCCATCAGCATGAGTCAAAAAGATACTGCTAGAATAGGAACAACTGAATAAGAAAGGTCAAGCAAGAAAATTCAAGTTTAGTTGGAAAAAGAAGGAATCAGGTACATACCGCCTTTGCCTCTTTATATTCAGATACTGCCTTGTGAGAAGAGTATGAGAACTTTGTGTGTGGGCCTAACTCAGGGACAATGAAATGGCTATAAAGTAAATGTAATAATGCATCATCAGAAAGAATAAAATCAGAAGAATCCAATTTGGAAGAATTAAGCTGAAGAGGACTTACTAGTTTGTGTCAAACCACTTGGTCATCTCCATAGCAGGAACAGAGGCATTTCCCCTGGCCATAGAGAAATAGGTATCAAATCCAATCTCTCCACCAGTATAGTTGTACCTCTCGGGAACCGCACCAAGCATTGCCGTGGTATCAAGCACTTGATCATAATAAGAAAAAGTATTGCTGGGAATGTATTTGATTCCAGCATCAGCCATTTGCTTCCAAATGGCACGTCTGAGATCAGTAGCAACCTTTTGCAAGTCATCGGCACTGCTCTTCCCATCCCAAAAGGACTCCAATGCAAATTTGAGCTCTCTCTTGGGGCCCATACGAGGATATCCAACAATGTGTGATGCCATTTTTCTATACATGACAATAAAATGAAACTACAATATTCAGGGCAAACATTTCTTTTGTATGGATAATAACACTAGACATTTTCATAAAACGCAAACTATTTAGATTCAGCAGAATATAACTCTCGAATACATTTAACTCTTGTTAGCCATGGATGGAGAAGTAAACCCAGTTCGGTGAATTTCAATTAATCAAACTAACTTGTGCATAACATCTTAGAAATCCAACAAAATAAAATGTGCGGCAACAATAACCAAGGCAATTTGGTGAGATCATTAGTCTTTTGTACATCGCTATCTCATCCATCAAAACTTAGCCCAAGATGAACACATTAAAGATAGATATCACTGTAGTTTTTGAGTGTAGGAAAACCGTCACGCAAGGTTAATTGTAATTAAGAAATGTGAGATAAAAGTAAAAGATCGAGACAAAATAAAGCAGGACAAGAAATCGTCAGTTAACAACTACAAGACATTGATAGAAAAGGAGCCCATCCTATGTCTCACGGGTATACAAACAAACACAAGGGTTATAATAGAGAAGTGCATGGCCAAAAAAATAAAGTTAACATAGCCAACAACAAAGGTAAATTAAATCACAGCAAACTAACTTCGGATCTACAGAGTAAAATACCAAGGAACGATGGCACGTCAAAGAGCCAGATCTGAGTGAACTAATTATCAAAAACCCAAAGGACATGCAGATCTAACATATCACTTAGCCGAAAGATTTGGCAATCAGCTTGAGATCAAAACTAAGAGAAATCAAACATGTAACCCAGATCCGGGTGCAAATATTATCTAGTGGCAGATATCCAGAACTGATCCCAAAAAAAAAAAAGTGACGGAAACAATAGCGAAGATCAGATGCATAAATGTAAAAGTTCGGCAAATAGAGGAAAGACTGGTTAAGATCCAAATATATATTAAAAAAAATCAAACCTTCGAGCGTTAGCGAAGGACACTAACCAACTAAAACCTCTACAAGAATCAAAGTCAAGACGTTTCACGGACGAAACAGACCTAAAGAGGTTCTTCTTCGATGCAAAGAAGGAAAATATAACAGGGAGAGAGATCGGATCGAGTGGAGAAGAGTAAATCCCGAGCAAGGAAAGCTTACCTTGGACGGCGGAGTAGGGACGGGAACCAAGGAGGAGCAAGGGATAGCGAAGAGAGGAGCGCGAGCTTGAGAAGTGGCATGGAGCGCTATTAATAGACTCAGGAGTCAGATCTGCATTCCCCATCGACACCAACCCAAAAAATAATAATTTAAAAGGCACCAGCTAATTTAAAGTTAATATAACTTATTAATAATACATTAAAAACAGAGTAAACAGTTAAGAAAATTTTTACACGCACGTAGAGCGGTAAATAAACCAAATATTTATGAACAAATTTGATATTCAATTTGATAAAAATTTATTTAATATACACAAGATTAATTAAATAAATAAACTTGAACAGCTCGTTAAACTAAACAAATAAGTTTAAACATATATGTGTTCAACTTGTTAACGTTCATGAACAGCGTTCGTGAAACATGTTTATTAATAAAATTATTATAAACATGCTAAATAAATAAATTTAAATTATCAAACTCAATGACCAATCAAATAAATAAAAGTCTCAAACAATTAAATAAGTTTAAATTGAAAGCTCGATAATATCTAAACGAATCAAGCTCATACCAAGCTTGAACCAAACCCAAGCCAAAATTGAATTGAGAGTTTAATAACATCTAAACGAACTAAGCTCAAGCCAAGTTTCAAACAAGCTCATAAAAAATAAACCAAGTCATGCTTGAACAACTATTTTAAAGACTTGGTTCATTTTAAGCTCGGCTCGATTCGATTATCTTATCAAATAAGGTTGAACACTCTAAAACTCAATTCGGCTCGACCTATTTACAACCCTAATCATCTTTTGTTATTCATATCGTGGGTAAACGGTAAAAATAATGCTTTGATATAAAAATTACATAAAAAATGATTCAATCATCCATCCATTTGTTAATCGTCTAGTGGTTTCTCTTATTGGGTCGTAGATATTTGAACAAATTGTCACGTTCTCCCTATGCCAAAAGTGAAGGAAGGTAGTAGGTGAACAGAGGGATATTTTAGCCATTTGATAATTAAGTACCGACGACTGGGATTATATTTTGATGGGATCGGACGGTCCATGAGAGATCCCATTCGCGGTAGGTGAAGGGGGGTTGGTGAAGCAGTGATACGCCAATGTCAATGGAGTAGGTTTCATGACTTGGCTGGCACTTTCGGAACCAATCGATTCATTATTCTTTCTCAAATGGACGTAGAACGAAACTTGGTCATGGCCAATATGCTCCCGAAGCTGATGCTTAATTTGTAAAATTAATGCACTTTGTTCGCTTGGCAAAATTCAAAAACCTTCAGAATGAGAGATGCATGAGACGACTGGCCTTGTCTTCTTCTTTAAGCTCGGCCTCACTTGTTGCATCAACAACTCGCCGCGTCCCCTGACTCGCCTCAACGTACGTATTTCGTTGCAGCTCAGAATGACACTGCCCGCCTCGCGTAGTCGCAGCTCATCTCACAGGAATTGCCAATTGTGCCTCTCAGTTTGCCTGGTGCAAGCCACGCCTCGTTGCTCTCCCTGCAGTTGTTTTCTTTAACAGCGCACGGCAGGAGGTTTTTTAAATATGAAAAAGAAAAACAGAGGGAACAGTTTATATATTTTTTTTTAACTGATGTATTGGAAACAAGAATGTGGCAGACACATGGAGTGGTACCATATCATGATGCAAGATTACAAAGTTGAAGAGAGAGCTGGCAAGCTGTGTCGGTCAGATCAATCCAAAGCTATAGGTTAACTTTATGAGGATGCGCAATCTTCCAAGGTGGTTTAGGTTTCAATGGGCCAAAACAAAGGTGTGTGGTCGTATCAGGTAAGAAGGATATTGGATTTCTTAGACTCTTATCCCTCTCCGATGAAACAAGTTTTGATACACATGTGTCTGTGCATTTGGTTTAAGGTTATTATACATAATTTTAATTATGCGATTATTAAATAATCATATAATTAAATTATGAAAAATAAATAATAATCTAATATTGTTTCATTTCATCTTAATTAATATTGTATTTAATAATAATAATAATAATATTAATACAATTCATAATTATTAAGAAAATAAATTTATATAAACATATAGAATTTATTATAATTTTTGTTATTATTGAAATTTTTAAATATTTTTAAAAAGAGAGAAAAGCCTTTGAGCGAAAGTATGAATCGTTATATTAAAATTGTGCTAGTTCCAACAACAATGATTGCTACATATATCAACCTAGCCTAATTTATCAAACACACAATCTCCAGTAGTTAATGCTCTCCAACAATCTTTCAATGAAAATGTGATATTTGTTGTGCTCTCGAATTACAACTCTTTTAATTGGTAGGTAAAGTCCAACAACTGATATCTCCATCAATTTGGGTGGAATTTATACTTCTTTTTTTCAATTAAAAAGTCAACTTAAGTGCACTTCTTCCTGATAATTTATTATCCATGCGGTAGGACTTACTCAAGATCATCAATAATTTATCAATAAAAAGTTATCATGGATGGGCGAGATTAATTCCCAACTAAATTGAACAATTAATCTAATCTACCTACTTCCCTAGATAGATATTAAATACGAATCAAGGAGGAAATACTTAAATATTCCTCCATTGACAAGTGATTTGCAACTTTTCCATTTTCATTATTCTAGTTTTTTAACATAAAATTTTCTAATGTTATTCTCTTTTCTTACCAATGAAATGAGTTTGTGCTTTACCCTTGATATGGATACTTCGTCAACTCGGTTAAAATTTTGGTTAATTTGCATTGAGCTGATTAAATTTAGAGATAAAAGTAAAATTATTATAACATTCTGAGACATCCAAATGTGCATCGAAGAACTAAGGCCAATTTCAACAAATTAATAGATAAATTTTCTTTAATAGATAATTGATTTGAGGCCGCTAAATTGATGGATTTATCAAATCGATCACACTCATAATTAATTAGCATAATTGGATACATAATATCAACTAAAATAAAAATAAAAGCAACATCTCAATAAGCATAATATTGACGATTTTATAGATCAAAGAGGTGCAAAAGCCTTGTAACTTGAATAGGTCCCAGTGAATTTTCTGGTTAAGGTATACTAATGAAATGGCTTGAGATTCATGGATAAAAGTACGCATGGAAGTTCAGATACATGTACAATACCAGTCCTCGTCTGGTGTAATTCAGAGCTCTAGTTATATTTCCTATATAAGAAATATCTCGGACATATTGCAAAAAGAAATAATTGGAACGGAAAAGGGGTTAAAATGCAATTCAATATCCGTAGTAAGTCAAAAAAATAAAAGATAGAACAGAGTAATTCTAAAGAATGGCGATGATCACAGCATCAGATAAATCAAGAAGGATCCTGGCTACAGAAAAGAAATGCTACGAGAGCAAGAAAGAAATATTTCAATATTCTCAATTCATTGGATAAACCAAATTAATTTTTGGTTACTAAAAGATAGAGAATTTATTTTATTATACTCAAAGCCAAAGCCAGTGTGAAGAAATTGTAAAGAAGCATTGAAACTATAAATATGCTGCATTGAAACTATAAATAAGGAGAATTGAAAAAGAGGAAACTAGAAAAACTATAAATATGTTGCAATGTCATAGAACTTGTTAATGTCAACCGATATAACATTAACAAATTCAAAATTAAAATGCATTGCAATTCGCTTTTGGTTGCTTGCTGGAAACTGTAC
>JBAMIB010000104.1:5859310-5870932 GCA_037177415.1 Kaempferia rotunda | reverse complement strand
GGTGATATATCTCCTTGGTTGATGATTTTGGGCATGTTCAATCATTGACTTCCAGTTTTAGCTATCGCCAGGTATAAACTATTAGTCATTCTTTATATTTTATATTTTCTATATTTTCACTTAAATGGAATGTTGAGCTAGCACAGTTTGGCTGCACTCATGCCATAGAGTTCAGCATGGCTCGGATCTATCTGGGCATGCCATGCTCGAAATGTTGGCTAGTGGATAACCTTGGAAGGACTACACCTTTCGTGGGAGTAGAATGTAGGCGGGTGTCTGCACTAACCTGGTAGAGCATGTGGTTTTAGGCAGAACCAAAGTTTTTTCAACAAAGAAACTTGCAAGTATATAAACGCTTGGTAAGGCCAACGTTATGCAGTTGGTTTAGGATGATGGATTGGAAGTTCAGAAAGGGAATTATCTGGATTCATAGTAAGTTAAAGGAGCCCCCTTTTGAAGGGAAATTTGGACAAGACAAAGGGACTGTGTAACAGGGACCAACATGGTGAAATTGTTCATGCTGCAAGAGAGTTAAACACAGTGGTAGACCAGTCAGCTTAAAAGTGCTACGGCGATATTCCAAGTGAAACCCCAAAGGACACTATATGCAGCACAACAGGTGCAAACCGTGATTGTATCGAAGCTGATCAAAGTTTTTGATACAATGACACAGCTCCAGGGTCGCCCTTTACGAAAAAGGATTAATACCAAGTTTTCTTTCATAATTTCAGCAGAATTTGTGATTTGCTAATTGATTTGATTTCTCCATGATAATGGGAGGGGATATTTTGACAAGATATTAAAATATTAGTGGGATGTTTTTTTAATTAATTTGAGAGCATGTTTTAAAAAGTTAATGATTTACGTCAAATTTTTGGTTTTTTGTCACATGTTTTCTTGTGTTTGTTCGATGTCAATAGCGAGACTTTTTGGGTATAATTATAGCTATTCTGTAATATCAACCTAACAAACTTGTTGAGCGATTGGTTTCTGTGTGAATTTGTTTTTAGTGGCTTGGTTCATATATAGTTTAATAGCCTATTGAGTTATTCTGCCATATTTTAATGTTCCAGCATTTTCCTGTATTGGCTAACGATAGATTCTGGTTTACCTCTTCATATATGGTCGTGGGTTGACTTTGTTGGGCTATTGGGTGGTGAGTTCCACCTTTTACTATCATATTCCAACCTTCTTATAAGTCTGTGGCTCCTTTGGTGCTTTTTAATTTGGTCGTTTTGTCCTGTGTACTGGTTGTTATAAGCAAGAACAAACTCTGAAAAATTCTAAAAACCCTAGAACGTCTTCTGTATAGTTCGAGTTAGGCCAAATGCAACTGAACTTCTCGAAATCTTTTACGATCAAGTTAGTGGCCTTTCTTCTCTTATCAATTAGTGTAACTCCAGAGAAGGGAGAGTTTGGTGTCCATGATATCACCATCAGTTGTAAATTTTGGTTTTGCTAGTTCTTTGAATTTTTACCTCTAACTCTCTAAGCATACCCACTTTGGGCTTGGTTGCACCCCATGATTTGCCAAGTACATCTGAGAGTCTGGTGATAGGGTTCAGTCAAGTCAGGATTCAAAGTAATGCTCGATGAAGCAGTGATTGATCAAGGCCAGATCTTGCGCCTGTTTCTCTCGTCTTGGTTCATGTGGCCTTGGTTGGAGAGGCACACTCAATTTTACTTACAACGTTAGTATTCTTCTCCTCTGCAAAAGAGAGTATCCGTCTCCCCAATCTCGCTGATATTGAAAGCATTGATAGATGATATCTTTGTATGACATGCATTTTTTTTTTTAATATTAGGTATTTAGATCTTTCAACTTGACTAATCCAGAGTAAACGATTCATTCTCATATTCTGTGCATCAAATAAATTTAAGCAATGTGGTAACTCTTAATGTGACACCCATGCACACCAAAAATTTGATCATCACAAGTGCATTCCCTCGTCGTTTGGAAGAAATATTTGGCCTCTTGCCATTACCCGCCGACATAAAGGGCTTAATCGATGATGCATTGGAGCAAAAGGTAATATCGTTCATATCAAGTGGGCCAGTATTATCAGTGTTACGGTAAGATACATGAAGGTAAATTACGGGGATATTTTGCCTAGCATAACGGTCCTTTGTATAGAAGAAGGCAGATATGCCTCTCAGAGCTCGCCCCTACCCAAGTTATATAAAGGGAGATAAATCACGAGATCAATTTATTGCCAACCACTAAGTGGTTAGAGGGTGTAAGTAATTTTTTAACCAAGGGTATGCACTAGGGGTGCAAACAAATTGAATCGAGTCGAATAATATAAAAATATTGATATTTGAGTTCAATATATATATATACAGGGATATTACCTTGCACACTTGCCCCTGTGCGATGCGCGTGGGTGAGTAAGGCGGAAGGCGCCTTTCGTCTCAGTCGCCCACCAGCATCGCACAGAGGGAGTGTGCAGGGTAATATATATATATATATATGTGTGTGTGTGTGTGTTCGAAGCTTAAACATACAAATAATTTTGGCATGAGTTCGATTCGAATTCTTCGAATCTTGATTTGAGAATATTCGAACTATAATTTGAAATGACTTAAATTCGGTTCGAATAAAATGACTTAAATTCGATTCGAATTATTCGAACCATAATTTGAATATATATAAGTTAACATGGTATACAAATAATTAAAATTCAATTTGAGTTCAATTCGCTAGCGGCTCGTAAACAATCGAATAAAATAGTATAGGTTCGGCTAGTAGACAATCGAATAAAATAGTATAGGTTCGGCTAGTAGACAATCGAATAAAATAGTATAGGTTCAAATTCAGGTTAAAATAATATTTGAACGTGCTCAAGTTCGACTTGAATTCAATAATTTCAAATATTAATCGAATACTTTCAAACTGACTTGTGAACCAATTCGATTCATTTACGCTCCTCCTAAGTATCTATAGGAAATTAACCCCTTAATCATTATAATAAAATTGTGCATGTGGCAACTATTAGAGGCGCATGGTGCATTAAATATATTGGGTCATTTTATATTTAATGTGGTCTGACCCATTGCTTTAAATATACTTGTCGGGTAAGGATGCAGAGCACCACCGCAACATGGAGTGACCGTGTCGGTCGTCCGTTGACCGTTGTGGAGCACTGAAGTAAAACCACCAAGCCTTATGGCCTTATGGGCCAATTAGATTGTCGACTTCAGGCTATGCCTTCAACTTCGCTAACACTAACGCGTTTAGACTTGCTTAGCTCCATGTTTGGATTAGAATGAATATCGATTTTGCAAGTTATGAGGTTGCTAGATTGCATATGTTTAATTTTAAGCATTTTTTATTGCGTGCTAGACTATTAAACATTAGCTTCGTTAATTAAAATTTCATATCAAGTTGTTTAAATTATCACACATATAATAATGAGACTTATTAATCATTGCACACTAAAAAATTCACCTTGTTGAATCACAATTTTAATTTAAATACGTTGATCAAATATTAAATTTTTGTTATTATAATCACAAGGGAGGAGCCAACGTGTGGGACTCAAAAATGACATGAGATGGTCAATGTAAATAGAGTAAGTTTGTCAAGATGCAATAAGCAAATCATGTTGATGGCTACAAAAACAAAACAAAAAAAGATTATTTAAGGCCATTAGTTGACAATTTGAAGTATTCTTGACTCAATGGTGACTTGAAAACCCAATTTACAGTTTTAGATTATCGAAGTCTTCCAGGATAAACATCTTAGCTTTGGAGACTTGTCATTTAGGTACGTTTGATTCTCAATTATGGTATATTTGTAGAGATTTTTCCGCTAAATAGGGTGTAGATGCTAGACTTTTAGGCCGTCAGCCGCGAACGCTTTCTGATTTACCATAGCAATAGGTGGAAATTTTTTATAGGACCGGACCGATTGTCTATGTTACTTCAGTGACTTGCACATTGCTACATTAACAAAACGAGACTCTGGCTTCCTACTACAATGTACCTCAAATGATCAAGCTCTTGAACTGCAAAGTTTGCATGGTAACGAAAAAACAACGAATGAAATGGAAAGAACGGATTCAACAGAAGGAAACTTTAGTTGTGGCTTTTACCGTTATAGATGCACTTTTGGCAGTAGGGGCAAAACCAGCACAAAGGAAGCAAATATCTTCAGAGGGAGAATATAACTTCAATTTGAGAAAGAACGATGGTTGGTTGAGATGGGATTCTTCACGATTTCAACGATGGTAAGGTTTGTTGATGGTTTTGCACGCAATTTGTCATCACACTTTATAAAAAAAATGGTATTTTATAAATGTTAAATTGGTGTATATTTTGTTAATTTTTTTCTATGGCTTGTAGAATTTGTTCACACTAGTTCCACGGTTATCGGTCTGGAATGAACAGTTGAGCACTGCATTATTCATCTCCCTGTTTATCCCCCATTGCACAATCCTCACTGTTCGGTGGGTACGTCCTTCATGAAGAGGATTGTGACCCGATGCCCGTCACTGTATTTGAATTCCCATTTCCCACTCCGTTCTTTATTCTTGACGGGATCTACGCCCTTGCGTCAGTACTGCAGACCAATAGCTGCGTTGTTATTTGTCTCTCTTCTTTGTTCAATCCTCTCGGCTTCTTTTTCTTCCATCCTTTTGCTTTATCGGTGTTTGTGACGGGATATTCAATGGGCGGTGGACATTTTCAAATGGCATAGCTTTGATCAGTGACATCTGCTGCTGCTTCATGCTTGCTTTGCTTTCTCCTTTCTCCTTTACTTCCCATGCCCTGCTGCTGCTGCTTTTTTATCCTATCTTGAAGCTTTTACATGGCACTTGGCCCTACTCTTGGTTTACTGGACGCCACTTCCATTAACGTTCTTAATGGAGATGAATTGATGTTCAGAATGATGGGCCATCTGTGACTGATTGCTATCAGCTGTGTATGTTGAATTGGGAGAGCCGGTTCACAGATCAGTGAGGTTGGACAGGATCACATGACCGTGATGTGATCCTTTGTTGTGGTCCTGTAGAATTAGAGGGTTCTATTTATTCTTGTTGCTCCATGAACACTTGTTTAATTTGTATCACCAAAATTTTAATCAATGAGTCTATTGCAACAATTACACTGTCAGTTTTTGTCTTGTAATAATGTTTGTTGCACTGTATGCATGTCATAAATCGATATTATATTAAAATATTATTCTCATAGTTAAGATAGTTTTAAAATTATTGCAACATTATTATCATTTTATAATGCATTAATTGATTGTAGATTTATTTATTTTAAAAAATAAATATTGCTGTGGGTGGATGAACGATGACAAGAGCTGATGCCTGATGGTCGGCAAAGGTTCGGAACGTGATGAATTATATAAAACAAAAAAATAAATGTAGATGACAATAAAATATATGAGAATTGTAAAATAGACTATTTAAGGAGGCTGATGGGGAACGAATGGCTTGGGGTTTAAAGGTCACATTTAAAAGAACAAAAAAATGTGGCAAGAAAATGATGAAGAAAAAACATTCTAATGTGACAATTCCAGACCAGTCAAGGAACTAGAACATTTCTATTATGCATGAACCACAGGATTAATTCAAAAGCTTAGGACAATTTGTATATGCATTAAGTTACTTGCCAAAAAGATAGTGATGGTGTGGTTGGTTGTATGAGAAATTTTTTTAAACGGTAATGTAAGTACTGATTCCTATCAATAGTTGTCCGACTGACAGTTGCTCAGACGATTGAGGTGATGCATGATTCAAGCAAAATTTGGAACGCGCAGGAAGAGTAGGAAATGCAAGTGATGAACAATACTATTCTAATTCGCCTTGTGAATAGTTATAGATTATTGCACTTGCCCTCTTCCATCGTCACTGAGCAAAAGTAGGGTGATTGAAGCTCTTGCCCTCAGTCTAACTCTAATTTCATTATTTCATTTTCCAGTATGCATTTGTTTGTTTCCATTAATTAATCTCATTGAGTTGACAAGTGTTTATTGTATTAACAATTATTGTAAACCAAGTGAGTCAGTTGGCATTTCATGTAGTTAGCAACTTGTGGATACGTTGGTTTATTACTAAAATTAACTAAAATTAGAGGGGTGGTGATAGATTTGATAAGTTTGAAACATCCTGATAGATATAAAAATTTCATACAAATTCATGATAAGTTTTTGTTCTATCCAAGAAAAACATTTTGCTGATAACTTGTTAATTCTCCCTGGACCCTGGATCAATTTTTGACTTGGATAATCTGAGTAATTGTTAATTTTTTAACACAATGTTTTATCTTGTGTGTGTATATGACTCTCACGTTCATTTTACCTGTAATTACTCTAATTACTGTTTGCTTATGAATGTAACTGTCCCTGAATTAATGTGACAGTCAAATATATGGCAGCGAACCGTTAGTGTTTTTCTCTTTTTTCCTCGAGGAGAAAAATGGAAATGTTATTACAAGGTTTTAGTGGGAGTTCTAATCGGTTGCAAGTCAGCAACAACCATGTAGAGTTTTCAATCGATGTGAGTAACTCAGTATATGAATATCTTAGCTCTTGCCATCTTCCAAGTTACAAATAATTTAGATTAATATTCAAAATATACTTAGTAATATGTTTTTTGTGTAATAAAGGCCATTCCTTTCTTGTTATTTTTAGGATCAAATCGGTCTTCAGCACTCTGGAAAGGTAAAAGAGTGAAAGAGAATAAGGGCAACCGAGACCCTGGTCACTTTTGATCTTGATGGGATCTTGCCATGATCATTGTTCCAGTCGCAGCTTCCGATGCCGCTTTGGTTTGCCCTTTTTCTTTTCCTCTTTTATTAGATTCAGTCTTCTCCAGAACTTTAGCATAGATTTGAATCATTATTAATCGTCTTTTCTCTGCAATGATGATTGCCTCGTATTAATTCCATCTTATTTGTTCTGCTTGTGTGCAGTTTTCACACAAGTATAGGTCTTCTTCTACTTAGGGGGTACTAGTCTGCTCTTCAAGCTTACATCGTTAGATTTCTCATCCAGGACATAAATTTTTTAAGCTCTCCATGAATAATCATATAGGATAGGGGCACTAATCCCGAAGTTCTATTATAAATCTGAGATATTCTATTATACAGTATTTGAAAACTATAGTATGTGGGAATGCATTGAACTATAGTATTCAATATACAATAGTTTTATATAATCATATAATACATTCTTGTAGCAGTAATCAGGCTGAGTTAGCAGCTCAAAGCACTCTCAATTAAACTGGGTCGAGCTTTCATTGACTTTAGGTTTCAATCTCAAGTTGATAATAATAAAAAATTCTTATGGATATACTCCATCAGAGTTTTATGGTAAAATTAAGCCTGGAGGCCCAACTATTTTGGAGTTTGGGAATATAACTTGCTGTCATTGAGGAGTTATTTTAATTTACACTTTATTTTAGCATTTGGTAGCACTGTATTGAAATGCTTTTGTCATCCTACAAGGAACACCTGACTTAAGTGTCCATCTTTTGTTTTTTTTTTTCAAGCTCTTGTTCATCCATCCATAAGAGCTTTGCTACTATTCATCAGATAGTCATAATTTATCTTGATCATTCTTTTTAACTATTACTCGTTGAAACATCGCTAGCTTGGCATCATTAAAGACTTGACAACGATTTGATGGCTCCAGCCAACAAATAAGACAGTCGTGATCCTGCTGCAACATTCTGTGTTTTGTACACAAGTGGAGCCTGTGATTCTCTTTTTTTACCGGCGTATATTTTAGAAGTCAGACAGGACCTACCTATACCAGCCCTATCATGATCACCAGATACTTTTGTCTCCACAATCTCTTTCGACCAATCACCCACTGGCATAACATATAAGAGTTCTCAAATAACCAACAACTTCCTTTTCTCTGCTTTAAGAGTTAAGACCCCATTTACTCCCGGAAAAATCCCTTGTAGGTAGGAGCTTCAATGTATAGTTCTTTATTTACACTGACGAAAATACTATAAAGTGGAATTTCAATTCCTTTCCTTGAACGTTTTTTCTCTAATTGGATCCTCCCAAAATCAGACACACTCCGGTATCAGAGAGTGAACGTGTGCTTTGGATAATCGTCTTCCTCTCCTCCTCGTGGCACGATGGAAGTGACATTGACATGCATTGAGGAGGAAGAGCAAGCATTGAAGTGACAGTTGGAGTATAAGAGAGAGTGCACTTTGGTTGTTAGCTACTTATTTATTACATACAAAGTTTGATAAATGTATTATTGACAATGGGACTCCAGAGATCTCGACGGAGATACTGCTAGTTTTTTTATGTCAACATCGAAACTACCGATACTGATACTTTATTGGCCATTCTGTTGCTATTTGATTATGTTTCACGAATTAGAAAAATAATATATTCTGAACAATTTTCTGGAGCAGCAAGGAATGATACCACCTGACACCCGTGGTTTGCAAGTGAGAATATCAGGGTCAGAGACATGAGGATCAACAAATCATGATAGAGGCGGTACACATACGAGCCTAGGTAAGAAAAAGCCTGACCTTCTCACTCAGAAGTGTTTCAATACCAAAAGCAAAAAACTACAGTGTCCTCTGGAATTGATTCTCTCCTTTCCTAGAAAAAGGAGCTGATTTTTCAAAGAAAAGCAAAAAACTAACTGAATGATGACCATTTTTAATTTTTTAATTTTTTAATTTTGCAGACTAGCTTAAATGTTTCCGAGGAATAGATAGTTTCCACACAAGAAAAGGCAAACATTGTTACAGTACAGTGACTTCCTATCAGATGCTGTAAGAAGGATTCTCTTGGACATTGAGAGAAGGCTATATCATTATCAACATGGTAAAAGCTTCAGGATCCACATAATGAAAGGTTTTTGAGCAGGGAGCTAATTTTTTTATTAAAAAAATACCAAAAGCTGGTTACGTCTTCCCTCTGTCTCAGGCCTCAGGATTCAGGAATCATCCGTCCAAATTACACAAGAAAAGTCTCAAAGTGGCAATAGTTCTCATAATTCTCACACCCACCAACTTCTACTGTCAATGCTTTCAAGGTTTTTAAAGGTATTTATAGGCCAAATTCTAATCCGCAAAAGAGCGTGTATCCCAAAAGAAGGGGTAAGGTCGGTGGAGCCCAGCAGGTCGCCACTAACCTTCTGGACAGGCAGACCACGGCTAGGGGAAGTCACAAATCAGCAGGGAATGGAAAAGGCGAGGAGACCGGTTTGTGTTTAGTTTACAAAACCGAGTGAAGGATGAAAGAAGAAATGGTTAAAGTTAAATTCAAAAGTTATATCGTACCATTTTTTACTTTCTTTCCTTCTTTATTTTTCTTGTCACACAGGCGGCGTCCGAATGTGCATGGCGCCACACATTGAGCTTGCAATAGACTGACGATGACAGTGGCCAGAGGAAGAACAAGGATAAAAATAATGTCACTACACACGGGAGCATGGAAAAAAGCTTTCCATCCGGTCGTAGATGAATTCGTAAGGTGAGATACTTCCAATTTGATCCAAATTGAATTCTTTTGAATTGAAAATTTATTGGTAGTGATTTCGTGGCATACAGCAGCCACGAAAAAAAAAATCACAAGCTAGCAACCATCCGAGCATCAAAATAAATAAGAGCATAAAAAAGGATTATTAGGAGTGATGCTGTTTCAATAATCTTACTTAGATCGATGTCACATCCCTGCATGTGAATCTGCAACATGGAACATAAATCATCCTGAAAATTTGGTTTTCACTGTGTGCCCGCACCAATTTTGACACAATTGTTGTGACAGATGAGCTGGACCCGTTTTGTGATGGCCGATAGCATTCCTCGAACGTGATCCTGTCTTGCAAAGTCCATCAGCCCCATGTAGTGCATTCTGTTTTTGTCTTGAGCGGACCAATTGTAGTCAAATTTTAATGCTGCGGTTGAGGCATCGGAATTCTAATCAGTGCTAAAGAATCAATTCATAGGACAATCAAAGAAACAAGTGTGCTGGGGTGGGGTGGCTTCCATTTCATTCTCTCTTCAATTATCACACTCCACTTTGACTCATCTAGTTGATACATCCTTCCTTGCGCCCTATTTGTTTAATTAATATACGATTAAGATTCGTCTAATAATTACATAATTTCTAGCCTCCATCATGACATTTTACACATTATCATTAGATATTATTTATTAGAACCTAAATAAAACTTAAAACACTTGTTCTCCGTGCCTGCCTTTCTATAAAAGCGCTCCTCCGAAAGACTGGATCTTTGAAAACAGGCCACGCTCATTCAACTGCCTGATTGCCGGCACTGGCAGCTCCTCCGTTCGCCCTCCCTGCCGCCATGGAAGAAGCTGGCGATCCCAGGCTGCCGGAGCTTCCTATGGAGTTCCTGTCCTGCTCGTGGGGCGCCACCTCGCTTGAGGTGTCCAAGGCCCTTGGGCCGGCTCCCCCGGCGGCGCCACCCCTCCTGCCGACCCTCACGATCCCCGAGGACGCAGCAGGGGAAGTGGACGATGGTGGTGCTCCTCCGGCTGCCGTCACAGGGAACCCTTTCTCCTTCGCTTCCTCCGCTACCTCGCAGCTCGTCATGGAGCGGATCATGTCGCAGTCGGTGAGCTTCCCCGTCTTTTCGTCCCCTGATGTCCAATGTCGCCGCACTTGGTCCGTACTCCTTTTTCCCGTTTGGTTTGTCGCTTGCTTTCCGGAATTCTAATGTTTTGAGTCGCAGCTGATTGCCTGTGTCAATCGAATTTGGAATTGTATGCAAAACACGTCTTCGTTTTTTCATCTAATTTCTTGATTGTTTATATTATATATATATACCTCTTGGCTAAAGTCCAATCTTTGATTCTGCTCCTTTATCTCTCCTGTATTTTTGTTGCCATAGCAGGAAGTGTCGCCTCTCACGTCAGGTCGACTATCCCACAGCAGCGGGCCTCTGAACGGCGGTGGATCGCTTTCGGATAGCCCTCCCGTCTCCCCCTCCGACATGGACGACGTCAAGGTCCCCCTTTCTTCAGAAACTCTTGACTTAGTTATAACTCTTCTACTGCGACTGCCATCACTCCATTTCCTGGCTTAGGCTTGATGAGATCCGTTTTTTCCTAATTCTTAGTAAAAATCAATGATTTCCTATGCTCTGCTGCCTCGGCGTCGAGAGAAAAATGCGAAAGTAAAGAGTTCTCGTTTCTGCCAATACGGTCACTGACACATCCAACTCCATGCATAAACATTAACCGCGACTGACACGAAGTTCGTGAGCCGAGACGTGTCTCGGTCAATGAATTTGCGTGCTGCATTCTTAATTTGCAAGTTGATTAGTGAACATAAACTTGTTCACGGCTGCCACCAGTCATCCATGATTACGGCTGTGCAGCTTACATTCTTATCGTCCTGGCCAAAGTGCTATCACCTTCTCTTCAATTATACTTTGTTATTTGTCTAAAAATTCTTGGAACAATAATTTGGGATGGATCCTTGCAGTATTGCGCTGCCGGCAACGCACTCAAGCCCCAACCTTACAGAGGTACAAGCAAGACAGTGGGGAGGTGGCTGAAGGACAGGAAGGAGAAGAAAAAAGAGGAAACCCGAGCCCACAGTGCGCAACTCCACGCTGCAATTTCGGTGGCCGGGGTGGCCGCGGCCGTCGCTGCAATTGCC
>JBAMIB010000104.1:5815160-5825980 GCA_037177415.1 Kaempferia rotunda | reverse complement strand
TGAAAACAAAACAACCATCTAATTAACCTAATCTACCCTAAATGAAGACTAAACAATTTAGCAAGCTAGCAAATGATTCAAATCAAAATTGCACAAAGAATCTATTCTACTGAAATTGAAATTTCAGAATTGAAATGAGAAGTAATGCTATTAATTGAACTGCAGTAACGAAAATTCATAATCAAATCTAAGAACAGAGAATTCAGATTGAACTAATGCATCTCCCACACTCCAAATCACACTTCAATTCATCTCCTCCTTGTCGTTACACAAGTAACTAAACAAGAACACCTTGCGTCAGTGTTGGAGAACAAATCCTCAGCTACAACTCAATTCCAAATGAGCTCAACACACCAGAGAAATATCTGCAGCGAGCTCAAGCCAACTAGAACTGCAGCTCTTGTAAAACTAAAATTTCGTAACCTTGAATCTCTAGATCAGGTGATGGCTATTGATGGATGATTGTCATTGGGAGGAGTTCAGTGACACCGTAGGAACACCGTCTACATCACTGAGGTGAAGAAGATGCACTGAATTGGAAAAACGCTGCCAAACAGTGGTGAAAACAGAGAATCACCGCAACAAGAATTACCATCGAAAAACTACTCGTCGGTTGTTTCAAATGATCAGAAGTTGGATGTCGATTGCTGAAGATCTCAACACCGATGAAGATGAACCAAGATGCATATCTTGGAATCAAGGAGAGGGTTGAGTCCTCTTGTCGAAGGCATGGCACGATCAGCAGTAGCGCAAGCCACTGTTCACCGCAATTTCTCTGGGTTTTATATGTCGGTTCACTTGAACTAGGTTTATTTTGAATGTGGGTTGGTTCAGTGGCAAATGTAGGGATTTGGAAAAGTGATTAGACTCGAGTTGGACTCATTAAGGTAGAGTGGAATCAAATCGAACCATGTAGGGTTATGACTTTCTTCACTTGGTTGAATGAACTCAATCTCCTCTTATCTTGTTTTGCTTCCACTTTAACCATGTATCAAGTCCAATATCCTACAAAAATCAAATTCACATTATGAAGAATATATCATGAAATACAAGAAGAAATATCATTAAGCATCCAAATAATCATCAAGTTATAAACAATCTAAAATGTATCATGTATCAAATACAATTAGCTCAACTTTATCCAATATCAATCGAAAGAATATGCCCAATAAATGAATTATCAACCATGGACTCGATGGTGGCAGAAAGTTGGATCAAGTCCATCGAGGCCATCTTTCGGTTCATGGAGTTACATGATACAAATAGGGTAAGATGCACTACTTATCTCCTTAAAAATAATGCACTACTATGGTGGGAAGCGGCAGCCGCAGGAATGGATCTAGCTACACTTTCATGGGAAGGATTCAAGGAAGTGTTCTACACTAAGTATTTCATGGATGATATACGGTCAATGCTAACTCGAGAATTCATGACATTGAGACAAGGAAGTCAAGTTGTCGCTGAGTATGTCAGGAAATTTTAACAAGGGTGCATCTTTGTGCCTTTAATAGCTAGCCACCCTAAAGAGAAACTGAGGCATTTTCTAGATGGCTTGCGGCCTGTTCTGCGCCACTATGTAAGAATGGTCGACCCAAAGGATTTTACGGAGACAGTAACGAGGGCCTTGAGAGCGGAACAAGATCAGAAGGACATTAAGGCTTATAAACAAAGCAAGATACCATGCCCATTGACTTATCATCAGGACTAGCAACATAACAAGAGGAAGGTTGCTAACCCACAAAAGGATCAGGGACACCAATCACAGAAGCAAGAGGATTTGAAGCCTAATGATTTCCTAGTATGTCTGACGTGTCAGCGCAGACACCCGAGAGTCTGCAGAAAGGGATCGGGTCAATGCTACAAATGTGGGGCTACTGGACATATGGTGAGGGAGTGCCCTCAAAATAAACCACTCATCCAGGGAAGAATATATATGATGCAAGCTGAGGAGGAAGACCCGGACACTGCCCGTATTATAGGAAAGCCTTAAACTCAAAAAATTTTATGCTACCAGCATCAGCTACTAAGTTGTGGTGGGGAATGGATTCTAACCCAAGGGTTACGAGGGGAAATTTTAAGAGTCAGAGTTCTAACCAATGATTAATAGTCATAGGACCCGAAAGCTCAGAATACTAAGGAATGATCCTGGATTTAATTCAGTGATCTTCCTAGGTGAGTTGGAATAAAGCGATGCCTTCAATTGCTCATTAGTAGGAAAAATCACCTAGTAAGTGTTAATTTCCAGGATGAAATTTTATATATGGGGGGAGAATTGTAGTGTCCAAAACCAAATAGTTTAAATCTTGAGTTAAGTTGAATAATTACGAATAATAAATTCTTTTTTTATTAAAAAGGAACTTAATAAAGTTAAGTAATTAGTTACGAATTTACTAATAAGTTTATGATTAATTAACAAGTTTAATTAGTTTAAATAATTCTAATAATTTAGCTAATTAAATAATCACACAATTAATTAGTTAAATAATTTAATAATTTAAATCTTTAATTCTAACAGATTTAATAATCATTTAAAAGTAAAGAATCAATTAAAATCATGAATGAATCTATAGGGCATGGTAATTAAGATATATATATATATATATATATATATATCTGTGTGTGTGTGTGTGTGTGTGTGTGTGATCCGGTCAGTAAGAGCCAAGGCCAGATCAGCATAAAGGATCCTGGCCAAGTCAGACATTATACTAAGTCAGGGGTCAACAAATAAGTCAGGTCATCAAGCATCCGAGCAGGATAGGCCGATCGGCTAACACATCAGTTGATCAAATGAAGGTCGAGCGGAGCATCATCCAGCCAGAAAGAATTCAATCAAAGACCGCCCTAACATCAGTCTTTTCCTAGCAAATGAGTCATTCGGCGTTAGCTCAATCGCCAAGGCCTAAAGCCGGTTGGACTGCCCGATTGAGCACCGTGGCAGTATGAGTCGACCGGCCAAAAAAGACAAATGTCCTCTGTCGTGTAGTGTAACTGCCTGTCAGAAAATATTCCTTGACAGCTACGAAGCCTATCAGGCGAAGACACGTGGCCGCGGTAATTTACGCGGCCCACGGTAATAAAGGCTCAATAAAGAAGGGGATTAACACAGCGATGACATCTGTCCTCATAAACCCTAGCTTCTTCAGGTATAAATAGGCCTCTCATAGAGGCCAAAGGTACGGGCAATTACTGTTTCTTACTGTTACGCTGCTCCAATATTTCCTCCTCGATATCTGTGATAATCTGGGCTAACTTGAGCGTCGGAGGACCAAACAAGGTGCGGCGATCCCTGTTTGGTTGGCTAACGTTCATCGACTCGTTTACGTGTGCGCAGATTCCAGATCAGCAGATCTCTTCCGAGCTGGCGAGGTGACGTTCCTGGTGTCCATCTACTCACCGACCAGACAGGATCAAGTATAATCGTCAGAAAATTTTAAAAAAAATTATGTTAAAAGATAATTTTTCTATTTATCATAGAAAAATAAATTAATAATAGAATGTTTACGAATTTAAATTCAAAATAAAATGATAGTAAGAGGAAAAAAATCAGTTAAAGTATATAAAAAAAATTTATGCTAATAATGATTTTGGAACCTAATAGAGGTTCATACCAACTGGGTTCACAAGAAATTTTCTAGGGATATATTTTTGAGAAACTTTTCTAATTTTTCCCTTTATGTAATTTATAAAACCAATTTAAATTAGAATTAATCTTAATTGAACATGCTTAATTGTCTCTTTTTAAATTTTCTAATTATTTTATTCTTTCTTTTAATTTTTAATTTTAATTTTCTAATTTTAGTTTATCAAAATCGTTTAGTAAACACGATTTTACTAAAGTAACTTTTAACTCCTTGTTCTCATTTTCTAACTTGGCTAATTCTTTAGAAAGTATTTTATGAAATCGAAAGATTGAGTTGGGGATAGATTGCTTGCCTTACCTGTTGTGGCTAAGCCTCCCCCTCCATCAAAACTTTCTTCTAATGGAGCTCCCCCTTCATCGATGATCTCTCCAGATGATTCTCCCCCTGAGTCGATGCTTTCAATGTCTTCTGATTGGTACTCGACAACTAGAAATGTTCCGATGATCTCCTCGGCCCGTCTCGGACTCATCTGAAGATGTAGTAGTGTCAATCGAAGAGTCGGAGTCTGCTTGTCTCGGTTATTTGTAAAGTATCAAGAACTTTTTTCAAAGTTCTTTTGCATAGTTGTACGTGCCGATTCTGTCAAGTTCGTTAGTTGGTAGTACGCTTAAAAGATGAAATTCGGCCTTACCATTTGTCAAGAACTCATCGCGTTGCTTTTTACTATAGTTATAAATGAGCTCTGGTTCTCTTGTTTCATACATCCAAACACTTGTTCTCTTTCTATTTCGAGTTGTAACGACTTTATGCTTCAATCTCTGTGTATGAGGCTTCTCTGCCTCGAGGAAGGAGTTTAATTGAATAGAGCTTCAATTGCCTTGGAGTAGCGATCCGCTGATCGTGATCCAAGTAAATTCGTTGCGTTTCGTACTTTATTTTTATTTTAGCTTATTCATGTTTGGTTAAGTTTAATTGTGTCTGAGAATGGTTCTTTTTAAGTGTAGGATCAACCAACCTTAGTTTAACAGCTCGAGAAAACTTTCCCTTTTAGTATTTTTTGTCAAGATTCTAGTTTAGCATTTATTTCTTGACGTGTTTCATCTAGCAAATAATATCATCTGCAAACAACATACCCCATGGTCCTGTGTCTTAAATGTGTGCAGTAAGTTCGTCCATAATTAGTATAAAAAGACAGGGACTTAGAACTGATTCGTGGTGTAACCCTATCTTTATTAGAAATGCTTCAATTAGTCAGCCTGAAGTCTTTATTCTAGTCATTACATCCTCGTATATATCCTTAATTAGTTCAATATATGTTAAGCTAACATATTTTTCTAGAATTCTCTAGATAATTTCTTTTGGGACTCTATCATAAGTTTTTTTTTTTAAAATCAATGAATACCATGTCTAGATCTTGATTTTGCTTCTGATACTTTTCAATTAGTAGTTTAAGAAGATGTATAGTTTCTATTATCGACCTTCTAGGTATAAACCTAAATTGATTTTCGGTCACTGTGGTCTCCTTAATTTTTTTTCTATTACTTTTTCTTAAAGTTTCATTGTACAACTTATTAATTTAATACCCTTATAGTTTACATAATTTTGTATGTCTCCCTTATTTTTATATAAGGAACTAGAGTACTTACCCTCCATTGATTAGACATTTTTTTTCATTTTCAATATCATGTTAAATAATTTTATAAGTCATTCAATACCTTATTTCCCTAGGCACTTTCATACCTCTATTGGAATATCATCTGCTCAAATGGTTTTTCCATTATGCATCCCATTTAAAGCTTGTTCTACTTCTAAGTTTGAATTCTATGATAAAAATTTAAATTTTTATACTCATTTGACCTACTTAAATTACCTAAGTTAAGTTGATCACCTAAATTTTCATTAAAAAGTTAATGAAAATAACTCTTCCATCGCTCTTTTATTTCTCCATCGTTTACTAGTGTTCTATTATAATCATCCTTTTAATACATTTTATTTGGATAAATCTCGGGTTCTTTCTCTCCCTTTAGTTATTCTATAAATGTCTTTTCTCTTTCTTTTGTATCTAATTTTTGATATAATCATTTAAAATTTTATTCTTTGCTTCATTCACTACTTTCTTAGAGTCTTTCTTGGGTATTGCATATTTTTTTTATGTTTTTATCGTTCATACTGTTGGTGCCCTAGGTTGATTTTGATGTGATCAAGCAAGTTAGCTAGGTTAGGTCCCGTCGTTATCTAACTTTGTGTCTAAGTGTGCAGAGCTTAGGAACACAAGAAGTTGAGCGAAAGACGTGACAGTTAAGAAGGATGGTGCTGGAAGAGAGTCACGGGCTCGGCGCATCCATAGGATAAGAAGTTGCTGAAGAGTACATCAGCGGAGAGAGAAGGATGGGTGCGATGGTCCGAAGGACGAGAAGCCGGGGAGGAAGTCCGCTCGAGAAGGACGGAAAATGAGTTCGGGTGAGCCCTATTCTGGATGTCCGAGATCAACCAAGCAACCGGAAGCGACCGGAAGAGAATGGAGCTGACCGGAGCCGAAGTCAACATGAAGTTGACTTCAGCAGGTCCGAGTGCCCGGACCACCCAGGGTGTCTGGGTGGTCCCCATCACGTAGTTGTTGCACGACATGCCATCTAAGTGCAATTTGGGCGCCCGGACCGAGTCCGAGCCCCTGAAAATGGAGAAATTACCGTTGAAGAGTCATTGTCGTTACGGATAACGACATCTACCTAGGAGCACTCGGACTGGGTCCGAGAGCCCAAAATTTCCACGTCAGTAGTTTGACCAAAGGTTTTAAATAGAGTCCGATCCGGACGCCCGGAATTGCCATGTCAATAGTTCGACCAGAGGCTATAAATAGAGCCCTGGTTTAGCTATTTTCTACACAACACACTCTTGTACGATTTGTGATTCTAGCTATGGAGTTTTCCGAGCTAAATTTTCATGTACGAGGCTTCTCCACCTTCGACGTTTCGTTCGAGAAAGAGATTCTGATAGTTGAGCTTCATCTTCCTTGGCTCTTCCAGTCAACTAGTACATTCAACTATTGACTGATATCTTAGTACAATCAATATGCACTCGTACCCTTATGACCCACATGACTCTTCCTCACAACCTTGACTCTTGCCTTCAAGCCTTCTTCCTTTAGCTCTCGTTCCTCGGATGCATTCAAGCCTGTGGCTCGTCCCCAATGTCATCCTTCACGTATGCCTCGAAGTACGCTTCCCTCGGCCTTGTCCTTGCTACCTTGTCCACGGTCCCTCGGATGTTCCATCCTTCACCGGACCCGAAGCCATCAAGCTGAGTCATATGTGTATCCTGCAATCCTACACAATTCAAATACACATATAAAATACAAGGGTAAGCTTAACTTAAACCTTTTGCCCAAATATCAAAACACATGGTCCTATGGACCCTCAAGATTGCATCCAACAATCTCCCCATTTTTTATGTTTGGCAATACGTTTAAGTTAGGGAAAACATAATAGCAAAAACATGAAAACATGCATTGCAACCTATCACAAGTCTCCCCTTTCACATAAACTCCCCATTGAGCTAGAATTTCATCCAAAGATATTTGGAACTTATCCATAGACTCCCCGTACACCTAAGCTCTCCATTGAGCTAGGAATTTCATGCAAAGGGATTTAGGTTTCCCACTTAAACCTAACACTCTCCTCCTTTTCCACTCATAAAAAAGAATTCCAAAAATATCCCAATCATTGGATTCTTACACCACAAATGACCACAATCATAATGTATTAATCCTCCATAAAAATATATACATGTTCCCCAAACTTTTGGTATTTCATAATGCTGAAAAACTGTTTCAGACTGTATCAATCGACTATTATCAGTCACAGTCGACTACCCCTATCAATTCAAACACATAGAACTATTATGTGCTCGATGAATAGTGTTACCAGACTGGTATCTTTATCGGTTGACTGACATACTTTTCAGCCCCAAACAACATTTGTAACCCAACTTCAAAAATGTATTAAAAAATCCACATACCTCCAAAAATCCTTAAATTTTATAAAGAGGTCTATTTTACCCATGTCTACTTGGAAAAAATACATTTAAAAATGGTTCAATTGAACCTTGCCCTAAAGTCCTAGTTTTGACTTCCTCTTGATGTATCTGCTCATACTAAATCATAATTCATTTCTAGCATTGGTTTATATGACATCTATACATCCAAAATCAATTTTCATGCATTATGATCCCAATGTCATATTTTCATGCATGACACACATCCCAAATGTGTCAACCAACTAGGTTAAAGATTTAAGTCCATCTCTAACCCCTAGCACATTACATGACTCATCTATAATAGGTCTCAAAGGCTCTTTTAGCTCATCCTAGAGCTCTTAGCCTTATCCACCTCCCTTGGTGATTCATCCACTGAGACTAGGCCACATCACTCCTCCATAGATGATTGGCCTACAAACTTTACCTTCTTAACCTTGGACATCTTGTCCTTGGTTAATTTCTTATCATCCTTGTCATAGTGATATGTCACCCTTGCATATGTCTTTTCATTGGTCTCGAATGACACTTCCCCTTTGCCTTCAACAAATTCTACCCTAGCATTTGATTTCCCCTTGGCCTTGGAGGACCAAAATTGGTATCCCAAACCTGATCTATCATTGTTGAATTTTTGGCTACCCAACACAAAACCTAAACCCTTAGATCTAACATTGAATATCTCTAGGATTTTCTCCAATTTATCAAGCTTTGCATTCAAAGCTTGATTTTCCTTTTCTATGTTCCTAAACCTAGAATCCACATGTCCGCCATGGACATTCCTAGACCTACCCATTTTTCTAAGCATGTGTCTCCACTTCTTGGGATTACTGTCTTGATTCTCCACTACTTTCCTATCCTTAGACAAAGTAGATGTGTTCTTCCTAGGTCCAACATTGATAGGCACTTTATGGTTAAATTTACAATTTACCCTACTTATATCTTGATATCTAAAGCCAAAATTATGCATGGGCAAACTATGATTAACAAAATCATTTATCCTAGCATGCATGGAAGAATACAATTTGCAATTTGAATTACAATTCAAATTAGGGTATACCTCCCTTACCCTTGATGCTCCCTCTTGACTTGAGCTTGTATTCTTCTTCACTCATTTCTTCAAATGTGCAACCTTCTTGATCTCCTCCTTCTTCAAACACTTCGTGTGGTAGTGTCCCAACTCACCACATGTGAAGCATCAAATGCGCATTCTTCTCTTCTTGGCTTATTCATCCCTACAATAAATGTTAGTTTCCAAAAGAACTTTACCAGGTTTAGGAGTTACATTCTTCTTATGCAATGGACACCTACTCTTGTAGTGTCCTTTCTCATTGTAACCGAAGCACACGATGTGGTCTTTTGACTTCACTTTGGTGGAGAGGCTCTCTAGGTTGACTACTTATAAGACTTCCTCTTCACCAGTCTTGGCTTCTTCATCCTACTCTTCGGAAGTTGAACAAGTGTAAACTTTCTGCTAGGCAAAATATCAATCAAAATTGATATTACATTATCATTTGCCTTTGATCGTGAGGCTTACTTCGATCCAATGATGTGGTCGGATTCTCTTCCCTTTCTTATCTCTTGGAGATTCAAACGGTTCCTTGATCACCATCATGGTATCCCAATTCATTTCAAAGAAATTCTCAATCTTCACCATCCAAAGGAGAGTGTCCATCTTCACCATTCATTCTTGGTTCCTCGGTGGTTAATCCGAAGGAGAGTGTCCTCGCTCTGATACCACTTGTAGGGGATTGTTATGGCCGACTACTTCCTACGATGTTAGTGCGCAATGGAAAATAAAACAAAATGTAGTAGGAAACTACAAGGCAAGAAATGAAAACCACAATGACACGTTCACGTAACGTGGTTCGGAGATAACTCACTCATACTCCATGGTTGTCCGTAAGGTAGACAACTCCTCGATCCTTTGGCGGATCAATCCCCGGCAACACCGGCTAGCACAATTCTCCTTTTTAGTGGAGAAACCTCTCTACAACTCCAACAAACCCTCAGATTAGCTTTGGCTTAGAAGACTACTAATTAGGGGTTAACCACCTCTAATTTCGTCAACTATAACCAAGCTCTCAAGGTTTTGTTATATAGATAACTGGCTAAACCACTCAGCTGGTTTTCAGCTTAGCAATAGATTGGTCCCTCGTGGAATTCGACTGTTACACCCCCAATGGCTCGATACCAGTCGACTGTCCCCATGGGTCAATCGACTGCTCCACGTGGGTTGAGCGAATCGGTCTATGGCGGGGCGGGGAGGGCTGACCCGTCATGTTGGCGAATTGGGAAATCTCCAACCCAAGCCAATCTAAGGTGGGTTGCGGGTTGATCGGGCTAACCCACAGGCCCATCAAAAATTTAAAAAAATTATAAAAAAAAAAGCTTTATACCTTCAACGTTTTACTTTGAAAATATTTCATCAATCAAATATATTTAGAAATAGGTATTTTAAATATAAATGGACACAAATAAATACTCATGTAGGATGAAAAGTAATATTTTTTTTTTCAAAATCATAAGAAATAAAGATAATAAATTGACATAAGACTTGACATACATGAGTTTCTCAAACCGCGGGCTAACATAAGCCCTTCATGTGCCTAGGCGAGTTGACCCACGGCGGGTTTGGGTTGATAAAATTCCAACCCAACTCGCTTAAATTGTTTGGTGAGGTGGATCAATCCGACGAGCCCAACCCAAATTGACGGTTCTACTCTCAGTCAACTGCCCAGTCGACTGACCCCAGTCAACTATTACATTCACCAATCGACTAATACTCGAGTACAATCACTCTGCACTCGTACCCTCATGACACACTTGACTCTTCCTCACAGTCTTGACCTCTTGCTTTCAAGTCTTCTTCCTTTGGCTCTCGTCCCTCGGATGTATTCAAGTCCGTGGCTCGTCCCCAATTATCCTTCACGTATACCTCGAAGTACACTTCCCTCGGCCTTGTTCTTACTGCCTTGTCCATGGTCCCTCGGATGCTCCATCCTTCACCGGACCTGAAGCCATCAAGCTGAGTCATATGTGTATCCTGCAATCCTGCACAACTCAAATACACATATCAAATATAAAGGTAAACTTAACTTAAACTCTTTGCCCAAACATCAAAACACATGATCCTAAGGACCCTCAAGATTGCATCCAACACCTACTATATCTTTAGCAACCTAGAGGCAAGCAACTTAGAAGAATTAT
>JBAMIB010000104.1:5782920-5796790 GCA_037177415.1 Kaempferia rotunda | reverse complement strand
CCCGTTAATAATAATAATAATAATAATAATAATAATAATAATAATAATAATAATAATAATAATAATAATATATACGAGAATTTAATTCCCGCGGGGTCAAAGATAGGGATTTAATCCCCGCGGGGCCGGAGATGGGGATTCCCGGCCCCCATCCCCGATTTTGAGGCGGGTATGGGAATTCAATCCCCGCAGGGATCAGAGCGGAGATTCCCTCATTGTAAAAAACCGGGTATGAGAGCGGGGATAGGGACGAAACTATAATTTAGGTTCAGGGATGACAAATCCACCCCGTCCTTGCCCCATTGTCATCCCTACTTTAGGCCACGTTTCATGAGTAACCAGACTCATGATCTCATGACAAATTACATTATAGAAGAATTGAACGTATAATAATGGGAATAATACGTCTCGAGAAAATACATTCTCATGGCAGTCTCTACACATGACAAGGATGTCAACCTATTTCCATAGAGAACATATTAATTTTGAATAACTGTAGTGAAAATTAACCAATTGTACAAGTGCAACAGTTTGAATTTAGATGCACAAAGCAGTTGCACCGCCTTTTGTACGTCAAATTGCTTCGTCAACTTATTACACCACTCATCAAACAACTCTGCGGGCTTTACTATTCAAGTAGCTTAATATGGCATTGAAGAAGGGAAGACTCAACTGTTGACTATTCATTACATTCCAAACTTTGACAAAGCTGACTGAAACAATGCAAAGAAGGCTTCGGATGCACTGGCATCGTCTGCCTTGACTTTCACCTGTGCTTTTGCTGATGAGGTGTTGACGATACACTCCACCAGGAAGAACGATGCTGATCCGTCGTCCTTTTGAGCAAAGAGGAAGAACTTGAAGTTTGGGGATTGACCGCCAGAGGCTATGCAATGGATAGAGTTGGCTTGCATGTGACGGATGAGGACCTGAGGTGTGGTTAGGCTTCCAACTCCTTGAGGACTAATAGGAATGTCCTGCATAGCATAACAAAATCAGTCATCATCAAGTGATCAAGATCTTATATTAGTCCCAACTATTTGGAATTAAATACTGTCCAATCAAATTGTTGTAATAGATTCAGCTCTTTTAACTATAGACTGCTGGTTATCCATAAACACATACATACTATATAAACCTATTCATTTTATCATCTATTTGTGCTACATTAAGTATTTTCTCAATGCTTAGGAGTGTTTCGAACTTTGCAATATGGAACATGACGAACCATAAACTCGATCCTCTCAATGCTTTACTGCTTCCACACAGGATTTGAAGCAAACAGTTTCATGACGTTTCTAACCTAGCTCATGTACCACTTTAATGGATGAACCCAACCATTGGAACATACAACAATAAAGGTGTCAAACCTTCCTGTCGATGTGAAATCTATGGAAGATTAGCCAATTATCCTAAGATGAGTTCTATCCATCGAGCATTAACCCTTCCACTTAGCATTGTCAAATCACTAAAACTGACATTCATCCTTGCTCGACAGGTGGGACATGCAGTCAAGCTCCCAAGGAAACCTTACGCTTAGGTTAATGTCTGTTTAGCCCAAGGAAACCTTTGCACACCTCCATTACATCTTTGGAGGCCAATCACTAGGGTTTGTCTATAGGATCTAATTTCAATACTAGGATTTAGAATAATCTAGTGGAAGTTTCTTAGAGTTGTGGGCTAGGAGTTTTGCAAATACAGAATACTGACATTTTTTTTTGGTTACCCTCCCATTTTTTATCAAGTGAAAGACATCAAAACATATCAACATAGATAACTATCTATATGGTGGTACCACTATTTCATATTTGATCTAAGCCTTACTGGGTTTTTTCTTCCAAAATGAAAATTTTCAACCTAATCCCCTACCCTATGTGCAAAGAATAATTCTTTTTCTTTTGACCTTGACTTTTACACTATAAAAATGAGTTGATGAACTATCCTGATTAAATGTTTGAAGACCCTCACAATTCTAGATACAAAGTTTTCTTCAATCCTTTCCGCTACTTCTAAATGGATTTCCCACTAGCCTATCCAATCTAATTCAAGATGGAGTTAGCAAACACAAGTTTGGTAGCTGTACTGGAAATTGCAAAACAATTGAGAGGTATTGATAATGTTACGTGCAATCTCCACTTTAATCCTAGGAGATAAATAGGTTGTGGTTTAGGAGCCATTAAATGCTTTCGGCCACTCATTTTTATCATTATGAATGCCAACTCAAATATGGGGTGCTATATTTTTTATTTATTCTGCTATCAATGTTGATTATTTTTTTTGAAGGATCTTCCGTATCACCATTGTGATAGAGTTTAGCCACAAAGTTCAAGATGGATTTGTGTGTTCCCTCTATGCCTTACACCAGAACCTCGACCCAAGCAATGAGAATGTAAAGGCATGAGAAAAAAGCATATTGGCTAGTGATTGTAAAGCCTTAATTCTTAACTTCTGGTCAATAAAGGTTACTACCGCTTGATCCCATTGGATAGATAGAGTGGGAAAAGCTGTTGATTTTTCATGTTGTCAAACAGTTAAACAATGATAATATATGATGAGTGTTTGGTCGAACTAAACACGCTATATAGAAAAATGGTACAAATATCTCGGTCAACGACCACTGCATGCATCATGTTTGTCCTTTTGACAAGGGAGGATATTTAACTTTGTAATCCACTACAACTGAGATCAACACCAAGGATTGCATGCCTTAGTGAAACTAATGCGAGCTAGAAAGGACAATTAAAGAAGAAAGAGTTATTTAACTGTAGAGACAGAACATCAAACAGGAACCATGTGGGTACTATCTGTCATCATATTCCTCTACCTGCCTTAAAACTAACGCTCACAAAATTTGGGGAGGATGCTTTACCAAGACTACAGCCTTCACATGTAGTGGGAACCGAGAGCACACTATTAACAGTCATATTCCTCTACCAGGTTAGAGTAATATACATGATACAAAACCAGCAACTTTTTATCGCCAATAATAAGTTCAGTTGCTAAGAAGGCTCACAATTTAGGACAATTAACTATAAATTCTGCAGACTGGACATGTAATGCTAACCATGTGTTGGCTATTGAAAATTGTATTGCTTTACTGTATTAGAATTGTAACATGGATGATCTTAATTCTCAAATTTTTATCTAGGTATTTTCCAATAACAAGTCTAATTGTCACAGATTTATGAATTGATGAAAAATTAACCAATTTCATTCTGCACCAGTTATGTAATGATAAGATCATAAGAAAAAGAGAAATGTTTTAGGAAAAACATTCTAAGAGATGAGAAAGAGTGGATATATCTTAAAGGTGCAATACGTGATGGGGCTGAGATGAGATCCACTATGTGGGAATCTACCTGTGAGATTGATACACCCAGTTGACCCCATTTTCTTTGGAAAGAACCAGGATCCAAGGCTGCTTTTGAGTTAAGCTTTAATGATGGAGGTGCAGGGGCAGCTAGCGTACTTAAACCAAGAAGATCATCAATGGCAAAGGACGTCTGAGAAGTAACTGCTGGTTCTGGTTGTGTCTGTGAACTAAGAGATATTAACGAACTATTATAGTCATGTGGAGCACTATATCCAGGAGTAGCAGCCCCATTGGTACTTGGTCCTCCATTTTCTTCTTTCTCTGATGTGCTTAGCAATAAATCTTTGTCACTCTCATCATATCTAGGAGCATTATCCATAGATTCTTGATCCAGAGACAAATTTCCAATCTCTTCTGAGAACTCAAATGGTCCTCGGTGTTCCTTATCAGTAAACATATAAGAAGGCTGCATTTTATAAAGTTACCAAATTAGACAGTGTAAAATGCACGTGATCAAAAAATGTACTCCAAAAGAACAGAAGAAATTAAATATTCATAAAAAAGGTATGCCAAGTTGCTTCAAGTACTAGTAAGAAAGGATCTGGTAAAGATCCTGGAAAATAATAATTTAATATGGAGCTGGCAGGGTGTCTACCAATTTTCATAGATATATTTTCAAAAATCTTCTACAAAACTTTACATTTGTGCTGCATGTAAGCAGTAAGCATTTATACATAAATCCCATTATAGTCGTTAGTGATAACCTTGTTCTATATAAAACTTACATCAACAATAAGAAGCTAATAAGATGACCGCCATTGTACAGGAGAAGCTAGTCATTAGTCATAACCTTGTTCTATATAAGACTTACATCAACAGTAAGAAACTATTAAGATGACCACATTGTACAGGAGAAAAAATGTGAGAACATTGTAGTGATCTAGGTGTGCCAAGTTTCATAAAAGGAATCATCAGTTTTGAATGACACTTATATTTTCTCCTTGGAGCATGAAAGACTGTTTGGCCACTCCATATCAGCAAATCCAATCAATTATGATATTTTTAGAACACTATTCTTTAGTTATCTTTTGCCATATCTTTAAGCCAAGAAATTGTCAGACCAACTGCAACACCAATACACCACATCTAAACCAAAACATTTTCTAACTAGAACCAACCTATTGATCGTAGAGATTTTTCTTTTTTTTTAATTGGGCTAGAATCATCATCTTTGTCATTTTTCTTGAACTAGTTTAGTTAAATTTATACATTCTACTTGAGTACACATATATGCTAAATTCTGAAGAAAGATTATTGCAGCTTGCAAATTGCATAATTTTGTCCTTAAAAAAATCATTTGCCGATTTTTTTATTTAAACTGTAAACCTGATTTCTTTTTGTTAGACTTGGCCAGCATTAGCTTATTATTCAATCGAAATAAAAGTTAAAACATGTGATTCCAATTGTAAGACATTTGTATATCATTTGAGTGCTATAACAATCATAAATTCATGTTTACATTATTTGCTTAAATATATTTACAGGGAATAATTCACTGATATCATTTTCAAATTACTTTCTGTCATTCTGTGCCATAGACATGCATTGTAAGTATCCATGCAGCCAATTCAAAATAGTTAAGACTTGCAGAGAATCCTCATCACCATTGCTGACTAAATACATAAGACTTACAAGTCGTCGTCATCAGGCTATGTTTGCCAAACTATTGTGGTTGGGTATATGAATCTTATGTTTCCATTACGCTCTATGCAAAGCAATATCACTAGTAGTTTCCAACTAATAAATTCATTTCATTTTATATAACTAATGTTTTTTTACAGTCTCCTGCTACCCCTTACACCATCCAGTTTGACAAAGGTCATACCACACTACGTTATAAAATTTTCCTTTTTTCTAGCTTAAAGAGGACACAACCATCGCCCAAAATTTGACAAGCACTTTATAATTTCTATTGCCCATTCTTTATCATATTAATTGTACCTTCATGAACATCTCCTTTTCATGCTAAGTAAAGGATTCGAGGTATCTAATACTTCTGTAGGAATTTGTGTCCATCAATCTTAACTATATTCTTTTATTCTAACAGATATTGCATTTTGTATATTCAGTTTTCGTTCAATTTATTTTAAAACCATTTAACTTCTAAATATTGTCTTCCACAATTAACTGATTATAGGGTAATTACACTATCATTAAGTAACACAATTTCATTTGCAAACATTACACCAAGGAATACACCAAGGAGATTGATCCTGAATATGATTGTTAAGTATATCTAATACTAATGTCAAAAGATAGCGACTTACAAATGATAATGTCATATAGGACTTACATTGAATGATGATGAAAATGTTAGGGACATGAATTGTAATTCAAATTACATCCGTCTCCATGTTGATAGAAAAGAAATTATCAAAAGTGATATCCCTTTTCCTCCAGGTTAATAAAGACAGCTAACAAAAAGCACAACCAAATCTATTCAAACTAAAACATGCAAATCCAGATAAAGAAACTTATGTACCTTCTGGTAGACGACAGATAAAGTGTTGAATTCATCAAATATTCGGTCTTTAACTTCACTGCTCTGTAGATCAGCAAAGACAGAAACAGCTTGCTTGGGAGGGTTTACAACACGTTCTGCAACAGACACATCATATTGCAAAAGCCTGTAGTAGAGTAAGGCCCGGTCATGAACATCCTGCAAATAATTGGTCAAACTATTTTTGTAATTCTTTGCAGAATTTTGTGGCAAGAATAATCTTATAGCCATCAGAAATCCAATAAAATTAAACCACACCTGATGGGAATCAGCCACTCCAGCAGCTAGTGCAGCTCCCAGAGCCTTCTGCGTCTCAGGTGGCCTTTTGAGGAAACATTTCATTGCTGCAGTGAGAAGATGCAAACGAACCTACAGAACAATCAGACAAAAGACTTCTCTGTATAATGAACCAAGATATAAACAACAATGGAGGCATTTCACTTTCCTTCTAAAGTGAATAAGGTTTATTTGCTTCAAAGGCATAATTTAAGCAGATATAAAAATCTTTATGCATAATTCACTTGAGATACAAGTTCTCATCATGAACGATGGAATTCGCGAGTTGCAACCCACCAATGAAACTCTGTTGTGCAACTTCATTGATTTTCGCTTATAAGTTTCCACTTGTTCTTATAAGAGTTTCCACTACCAAATACAAATTCATTATGTTTATGTAGAGAATCAGCAGGTGACCCTTCCAATAAAAGCAAAATATATTACAGGGCATCCCATCAATTCAAACCATACCAAACTGAACAAAATTTTAAAGATGATTTTTTTGTAACTTCCTTCTAAGTCGAAGCTAATCAAACTATTTTTGTAACAAAATCAAATAAAAACTGAAAGCAGAAGCTTGTGGTTGAATTTGGTTTTTCTTTGACTGAGCATACTATAAGTATTCTATCAATTAATAAAAGATTTGTGTACTTAAAGAAAATATAGAATAAAAAACAACAATTTTACAGAATTAATCTAAAAGTAAAAAAATAAGAAATGAGATCATTAGAGAGAAAGTCGGAGTTGCATCTATTAAGGGAAAACTCCAAAAGACACGTTTAAGATGGTACAGACATGTACTTAGATGACCAATAAATGCTCTTGTTAGGCGATATGAAATTATGACAAATACGCACATCAAATGAGGAAAGCCAAAAAATACTTGGTTAGTAATAACAAAATAAGATAAAATTTATTTAAGTATAAATGATGATATAGTAGAGGATAAAGCCCAATGTCGTAAAGATAAGGCTTTGTTGTTGTTGTTGTAGTAATCTAAAAGTAACAAAACTACAGCTTCAGCTCAGTTTGCAACTAAGAAATCAAATCTGACCAGATATATTCTATACTAAACAATCATTTTATAGATTAAAAAACGAATTAGAATCAGAGTCTTATAAAGGTATTGGTGTGACAGACTTGGAGTGGAACAATCTCTATCAATGATATTTTAGGAGAGAGACAAATCCAAATTCATTAAAATAGCATAGTAATTAAACACCAATACCTCTGCTGCATTCTCATCGTCCCAATTCTCAATGAGATTTTCTAGAATATAAGGGGCATCAGGCATGTCCTTGGAGTATTCTCCCAACATCCATATAAGAGCTGCTTTTGCTTTTGGTTCTTGAACATTTTTGCTGCTGATATTTCCAACAACAGCAATACAGTCGTGACTCCATTGTGGATATTTCCTTAGTAGATCTTTCACAAGAACCTGTCAATCATTTGTGGACATGGGTAAGAGCTATAAACCTCCAAGTTATACAGTCATTTATGAACCAACAGGTTACCTATAGATGAGATAATTTATAAAGGCATATAGTTGTTTGCAGCATATTACAGTGCCATATGGTAGACATACTAACCAGAGTTTCAGCCGTAACATAATCTTTCTCCATCTCAAGAAATTGCAGAAGCCTATCAACAATTGCATTGACATCATATTGTTGTAAGGCTATCTGACCAACTGCTCGAATTGACTCCCTTGCAATGGGCACATCAACATTTCCAGCATATTCACACAATTCAGTCACTGATGAATAAGAACATTCATCACTAATACAATGTCTAGCAATCATGAAGATAGATGAGAAATGAAAATTGAAACAGTTGGACAGTGATTTTACCAATCTCATAAGTGTTGCTCTCATTAGCAATAGCAGTCAACATCTCAAGTTTCAATTTTTTAATATATGATGGATCACTGAATTGGCAATAAAAATGTTTGTAGTCAGAAGAGAAAAGCATAGGAGCACGCATCACCAACAAATGCAGGTGACTCAAAACTGCGTAGGATTGTTCAGAACTTCCTGATCCCACTAAAGTGAGTAAAGGAGCTTTAAGGCGCTCATAGACCTAAAAAAAAAGAAAGATTGTTCACCAGTCAAAAATATGATTGAAAAGGGCATCTATTTAGCTCAGACAATGAACAATCTTAGTGATGGTAATTAGTAAGAGAAGAGATCAATTAAGCAGCTTGATTGATTGAAAACAATATTTTGAACCAAACAAAATGAGAACTTTAATAGGAACCTGCTGGTGAACATCGGTCATTGACATTGTCAGATGCAAAAACACTTTGATTGTAGCTAAGACAACAGCTCCATTTGCATGCTGAAGTCTGTCCTCAAGTAGATTCATTATGTCAAATATATCATTGCTATCGGAAGGTATATACTTGGAAATTAGTTCAAGAATAAGGCACTGTGCCCATTCATTGAATTCTTTAATCCTGCAAAATTATAATACTACACTTAGATATCATCCCTTGGATGGGAAGAAGTGATTAATAAAAGATTAATACACAGGAAAGATGATAGAAACTGATATTTAGAAATCTTAATTATATAAACTTGGAATAGATGACAGAACACCATCTGTCACCAAAAAGTTTATATATTAAAATGAATATATTTTCCAGAATAAGCAATTAAAAGTCATATACTTCATGCGGCAGATATAATAGGAGATCCTTGTCTAATGAACTAGGACTTCTGAAGGAGTTTCCGATTCTTGCACAATCTATTGACTTACAGCTGGTAAACATGTAAATGAAGAAATATTGGAACAAGGGAACTTGAACCTCAGAAAGAATGTGCAGATCATGATATGAAGGAAGATTTTCCTTATCACAAGGCTATCTTTGGGGTGACTATTCTGGAATATCCACACAGCTCGAAATATAATTAAGGATATTCACTCTGTTACTGAACTACAAACCAGGTTATTCAGTTTAATCACATTACTATTAGAAATATAATTAAGAATAAGAAAATAGAAAGCATCCTCATTTTTCAAAACAACATGGAACTGTTATGTATTGAACCTTCATTATCATAACAGAGAAGTTATTTTCTAGAAAGGAAAGAAGAACAATCTGTGATTCCAGTCGGACAAAAAGCTTCTGCTGGATCCAAGCTCACGACCATGGACTGTGGTTACTGTAAGGTAGTCAGATATTGGTAATCTGCTGCTTACCGATTCAAAAGGTAGTATATGGTCTGCTTGCTGAGAAGAGTCTCTCTTTCCCTATTGGCTTCCTCTGATTTATTGGCCTCCAAGTTCCATATCTCCTGCAATACAAACAGGCAATTTGCAACCACCTGCCAACAGAAACACATCGAAAACATGTCTTAGTCGAACTGCAGTCCCACAAGAGACAGATCCATGTCAAAAGTAAAATTTGATACAGATCTGAATGCGCGAGGATGCATATCATACCTGGGCATCCGAATCGGTGAGCATAAGGTTCTTGAGCGAAGCTGGAAAATCCGAGTCGAAGCATGTAGTAGCGGAGATGTGATATAGCTTGAGTACACCGAGGACCGCGACCATCCGGACGTAGGGGCTGCCATCCTCAAGGCCAGAAGCGAGGGGGGAAACAAGGTATTCAACGAGGTTCGGAACTCGGAGGGAGCAGAGGCTACGGAGGGCGAGGCCACGGATCATAGGGTCCACATCGCGGCAGTCCTTCTGCAGGAAGTTAATAGTAAGGAGGGCGAGATCGGGGTGGCAACGCGCATAGTTTCCGACATAGAGATAGCACATCTTCTTGAGGACGATGTCGGAGGTGGCGGAGCACATGACCATCTCGCTGAAGGCGGCGGAGACGTCGATCCCCACCGTCATGTAGGAGATCACGCGCTTGAAGAGGTCGCGCTTGGAGTCATCGGCACCGGGCGCGCGGCTACCAGCTAGCTGACGGAGCTGAAGCTTAAGATCAGAGACCTCGCTCTTCCTGGATAGGCAATACGACCGGATCAGGAAGCGAATGGATTTACGATTTGGGAGGAGAGCGGAGAGGGAGGGAAGAAAGAGTGCATACCCGGAAGGCTGAGACGGAGAGGAGGACTTCTGCTGAGCATTAGGGGGCGGAGCCATGGATGGATCCTGCCGCAGACGCCGGAAAACGGATGCGACGGCTGCCGGGTTTCTGACAGAAAAAGGCAAAGGATGAAAACAACTTGATAAGAGAAGGTTTGGCAGACGTGATAATCCATGGTTACGAAGACAGACCGATACAGTGGTCGAACTGAACCGAGTTGTATCAGAAAGCGGCGCCTTTTTTTTTTTTTTTATTATTACATGATATACTAAAATACCACTTCATTTTATTTTCGATGAATGTCGTAATAATTTTAACCAAAATTATTATAAGATAAAAATAAAATAAAAATGTTCGTTAAAATTGTTACATATCAAGTTCTACCATATTAAAATATGTTTTTCAACTTTATTAGAGCTCCAATTTAGTCAATTCAGTACAAATCTAACAAACTACTATGATCATGATGATTTACTGCCAGCCAAGTCCTCCAGGGTTAGATTCAGTGTGTCTACTGAACCTTTCTTCACTTCCTCTCCTCGGGCTGCCAAAAAGTCTTCGACGCTTCCAGGTTTCCCGAACCAGCCAAGATGATCTGCGATTAGATGGAGATTGTTGCACCCGCTGCAGCAAGCAACCACTACTCCCTTTTCGTATGATTCGCGGCAAACTGTCTTCACCAATCGAGTCTCACAGATTTTGCAAGTAAAGATCATGGCTAGATCATGTCTTGTGGATGTTTTCAGTTTGGAGAAAGCCTTAAACTGAACAGTGTCGTCCTCACCAACCGCACTGGTTACTTTGATCGAGTTGGGAGTCAATTTGTTGTCATCATGGCGAGATTTTGAATCCTGTTTCTCTTCACTAACTGTAGTAGATGATTCTGTCTTCGTGCTGACACTTCTAGTACCTTTCACAAACTGAGAACATACATATCCTGCATTAGAATAAGAATTTTAGTACTCCAAAAAAACAACTGCAGGGAAAAATGTAAAATGCAGAGACATGGACCATTTTAGACGAAAGTAACTGTATCTTTTTAATCTAAGCTAAACAGTTTTCTGCTTTTTTGATGAGTGGTATATTCTTGATCTACTACTTGCATGCTTTCAGTAGGCATTCCATTACTTGCATGCTTTCGGTTGGCATTCCATCCTCTTCATCACCATGCACTATGTAAATCATGTTTGGTGAAATAATAATTAAAAATAAGGCAAAATAAGTATCTTCTACCATATTTGAGGCATCAAGAGCACACTCTAATCTTGCTAAACATCTGTTCCTTGTTCAATTTTCAAAGATGAACATTGACTAATCTGGAAATTGTGCGGTATTTATTACATTGAGGGCATTCAAAATTTGAAGGTGTTGCATGTTGTATCCATTATGGATAGTGGCCTCAACCAACAAGATGTTGCTATTGCAACAAACAAATTTACCACACCATTTTCAGCAGCCCAACATAATAGGATATCAAAATTGTTCTACATATACCAATCTTGTTTTGCACTAACATACATGTTCTAAAAGTTATTTGCTTCTTATTCACTAGCTAAAACATGCTGCAGAGAGAGATGGAAATCCACGCGATTGTAAAGGAGTTTATCAGGCACTTTGATTCATTCTGGGTTTTGGTTGAAACTAGCAATTAACATGTTTTGGTCAAATTACTTGTAACTATTTTTTTGTCCAGTTGATCCTAAGCATTCGTATTTGTTCTGAATAAAATGTTTCTTCTTAAGACACCTATACATTGTTTAAAGTTCTTTTTGTCTTTCTCTATCCTTAACCTTGTCCACTAATCCATTATACTTACAGATATTTATAGGCCACCTTTTGGCATGTTCTTAGCATCCCAATACACATTGTACGCTAATCAATTCAACTTGTCTAACTATAGATCTAGAGGCTACCTTTGAAATGTTCTCATCATCTCAACTTACTTCCTCTTATCTTATAAATTATGGAGCTATATTACTAGAAATAACACAAATCCATAGTAAGGCTCTCAGTTTCACTACATTAATATGTCTACGTGAAATTTCTTAACAATTCAACACTTTGATTCATATGTGTGGCAGATTGTACCACAATGGCTTCTACTCATTGGCATGGTCCTAGATGAGGTTTGGGTCAATGATCTAATGAAGAGATAACGATTCCAACAACAAACCAAACTGGATGAGGGATTCATAGTTCAACTTCCTGTATTCGTTAGCTGTTCTAACGATTTACTTAGAGATTCGTTGATGTATTATTTCTCAAGGATGTGTTAAAGCTTTGAATTTCATGATTCTTGTATTATTTTGAGCACTAATCCCAGTTCAATGTTTTCCTGAGTTCAACTTTTTGTCCATTGTAGCGTTGAATCGTTACGGTCTTGTATTTATTCTACATTTGGATTTCTCCTTTCATGATCCATTCTTCAGATGCTCAAGGAGCCTCCATGGAGAAAGATTGGGTTTTCTTTCGCGATGTAGGACCTCAATGACAGGTTTTAATTTGTAAGAAACGGAAGTAATTCCAACAACCATCACAGCACATCAAAAAGGCAAAGAACACAATCAAGGCATGACTTCCAATTCGATCATGCCTTCCTCACCTTAGCAAGATTTATCTATTGAAATATTTTAGAACAGACCAGGAAGACAGAATCAATAACACAACACAAACGGAAGGGCATAAGTAATTGAAGAGGACATAAGCACAGCCAGATCGATTGGATATAACCCTTAACAAGAAAACAGATATCCATCAAACGCATAGGAAAGTGAACGAAACACTATTCCTACTGCCAAAATTGGAAGAACGAATACAACTTGCTCCGAATAACCGAACAGGATCCAATAGTTCCGCTAGAAAACAAAACACAAAAAAAACAAAGAAACCTAGAAGCTCGATTCATGAAAGTAAAGTAGCACCTTGCTGGCCGCGGAACTGGAGAAGAAGATTTCGAGCCGAAAGAGAGGTAATCCGCCGCTGTAGCAACCGAGCTGCCGGGGCCGCCATGAATGGAGAGTTTCTTTGCCGCAATCGAGTCGAGTTGCCAGAGAAAAAAAGAAAAGCCGAGACCGGTCCGCCTTATCTACGAGACTATTCTGCCGAGGGATATTTGCAGACGATCTCAAATTAGGGAGGATTAAATTATTATTTTTAATCATTTTGCAGAAACTCAATACTTTATTTCCATAAAAAAAATGTGTAAACGTCATTGCGTTAATATTAAAAAATAATAAATATTTAACCATAATTCAAATAGTATGATGAATTGTTCGACAAAGTACGGAATCATATATTTGAAATTTAGAAATAATTTTCATTTGCATACGAAAATAATATTTGAGTACCTGAATATAATTAGAAGAAATATATATATATATATATATATATATAATTTTATTTTCATATTATTTTGAGATTTTTTAGATCCATAAGCTAATTTTAACTGAAATCGATTGATGGACCTAAAGATCTTAGAATGATATGAAAATTAGGTCATATGTGTTCGCTTAGTTCTTCTAATTATATTTATGTCTGCAAATATCATTTCCATACATTATATTGAGAACAATAATTTTTTAAACATGAATCAAAATTTTAAATATATTTGTGTTTAGAAAATTATTACTCTCGGTATGACATCTGAAAAATGATGCTTGAGTGCATGGATATA
>JBAMIB010000104.1:5760172-5775423 GCA_037177415.1 Kaempferia rotunda | reverse complement strand
TACAACTTTAAATACTTTAGTGTTGTTAAATTTAGTTCCTATCTACTTGTATTAGGTCTAGTGAATTGCAATTGTCCAAAAGCCTTGCTTCATCTTACACATCACATTAGACTTATTACTCTTCTTCCCATACTATTTTTCATATGGATGATAATACTTGGATCGGATGCTATTTCAATTGCTATATTACTATTCATATGGATGAATTTTGAGATATTTACTTCAAACACTAGAGTTGCTATATTACTGTTCATCGGTGTCCAAACATAACTTACTGTACTTGAACAATTCAAATGAAAAACATATGGGAAGCCTTCTATAGGATTTTGAGATATTTAAAATTAACACTGGATTTTGGAATTTTTAAAAATCAACAGGCAAAAGCATTCATATTTGTCTGTACCTCCCATGATGGATGAAGTCTCTCATCTACAAATTCTTTCCAAATCACTTTTGGAATATGATATTGACCAGGTGGATAACTCAATTTTTCAGGATTGTCTTTATTAGGCCAAATAGATATGCTAGTGAGTTTATTTTTGAAATCTTGCCATTTCTGAGATGTTGAATTCATCACAGCAGTCTTACTTTGTGGTGCTAATTCAAACACACACTACAACAAAAATGTTAAACGACAACACCTTAAAGACAACGGGTTTTCCGAAAACTGTTGTAAATTTTGTAAAAGACAACGGTTTTTGATAAAACCGTTGTCTTTGAATAAAAAAGACCGTTGTTATTTTAAATCAACAACGCAATTTACAACAGTTTCACAAAACGTTGTCTTTAAGCGCCTTTTTTGAGGCTACGACAACCGATTTTTAAACCGTTGTCGTTTTTACTGTTGTGTTATATTGTCAACGACAACGGTTTATTAAAATTGTTGTCGTTATGTTGTCTTTACTTATTATTTCGCTTTCCCTCCCGAACAAATTTTTGCGTGTGTTTTCTAGCTTGTGAAACCCTAGCTATAAAGATGATGCTACTGTCACAAGTCACATAAACGCCGGCTCATCTTCTCAAACGCGATCCCTAACTACTGTTCATCGTGATTTTTGCCCGACGCATGCCTTGTCTCCCGATTTCGCCGGCGCCGGCCAATCCATCGCCGGCTGAGCCCCCCATCTGCTACATCTTTCACCGGAGTCCCTTCCAGTTGATGTTTCTCTATGGATTGCTACCCTATGCCGGCCGATCTACATCGAAAAGGGAGAAATTAAGCCCGAGCTCTCCCTCTACCCTAGCTGCGATCGACTACACCGCTGTCTTCAGACAACGCCGGAGTTGTATGCCCTAGCTACGGTGTTGGGGGGTCTACCACGAGCTTGTGCTGATACGATCTTCATCCTTACTTGCACGGACGACCTGATAGTATCGTAGCTGATATTGAGAATATGGTCCGTTCATATATTGAGAAGGTGATACTTATGAAACTATGTTATGTTATCAGCCTGTTTCTCTATGTGTTTTGCTTATTGTTGAAATTCATTATTTTTCATTTCATACTGTTTTCTTTCATTTCTACTACTATGGATATCCTGTGTGTTGACTTGTCAACGTTCTAATGAATATTTGACTCTTATTTGATGTGCAGCCCAATTGTATAATTCTTGCTATTTCATCAGCCAATCAAGATCTTGCCACATCTGATGCAATTAAGATATCCCGTGAAGTTGATCCTAAGGGTGTGTCTTGCTATCTCTGAAAAAAAAAATTATACAAGTTATTGCCCATTTTTATTCCAGCAATGACACTTTCTACTTGTTGAAAAATGGAGCATCTATTTGAAAGGAGTTAAACATTATAGTGGTTAACAAGAGATCTTGGGAACATTCACAATAACATCGTCAATGTGCCAGAAATTTTTAATTACATGATCTCTTTTTTTTTGTACCTTGCAAGTTATCAAAATTGATCTCTTCTGTTGAATAAAATATAACCTATTATCTACTTATTCTTTCAATCTAGAGGTTTAGATTTGTTGTTACATTTAGCTTCTTAGTTCTGCATTGTATGGCAAAAATAAAGCACTTCTTCACTTGGAAGTTGGAAGTTGGAACAATCTCCAATCCTGTGTTCATACGTAACTTTGCATTGACAATGTTTCTTGTGGATGGGCTTGTCTTACTCACAGCATAGCCAAGAAAGAACCTATGTGATTACCCTAACTAATTTCCTTTTAGAAATTACAAGATGGAGCCATGAAGGTTCACAGAGAGTTATTTGGTTGCCTTTTTCATATGCTTTATGACTAGAGACCAATAGTAGATATTTAGTTCTCTTGATGTCCCCTTTAAGCTACAGTTTTGTTGGAAACAGTAAGGTTTCCATACATATGATGACTAATATCAGTATTCTAATGGGCTTGCAGAACTTGGTTGCTTCTAGTATCAGTGTCTTGCCACTTGCTATAATGTACATGTACCATGCCCATGAGTTTTAAATTTAGCGGGCTTTATTTCTCTGACAATTTAGATTAACCATATATTTCAATTTTTCTGTGACAGATTGTGGCTATTACTTATTTTTTTCTGTGGTTGAAATTCATACTCCATTTTAATAATACATGCTCATATTTTTTGTTGTCTTTATTTGGTTGATGCTTAAAACGTTATCATGTCAATTTTGTGCATTTATATCTTTACTCTATGTATGATACTCTCTTAGATACTGAAAGGGAAATCATATCGTCTACAATTCCCTTGGATCGGTGTTGTTAATCGTTCTCAAGCTGATATTAACAAGAATGTGGACATGATTGCTGCTAGAAGAAGAGGGAGAGAATATTTTGCAAATTCACCAGAATACAAGCATCTAGCTCACAGGATGGGGTCTGAGCATTTGGGGAAAGTTCTCTTAGAGGTATCAGATTTTTCTGCAATCATAGTTACTTTGATTGGTATTTTGAAAGAGACACAACGTGAATGGTAACTTTGGATCTTGAATTAACAATTTCTTTTACTAAAATAATAGAAAATCATATTTTTATATGCAGCATTTGGAGCAAGTAATTAAATCTCGAATTCCAGGCATCCAATCTCTTATAAGTAAAACACTTGCTGAACTAGAAGGTGAATTAACTCATCTAGGAAAACCGGTTGCTGCAGATGCTGGTGTAAGTTTCATATACTCTCTTTATGATTGATATTCCAATCTTCCCTGATAGATTGTAGAGTTAATGGAGAGTGGTTTGAATCTGTTCTTCAACTTGTTTCTTGAGAGTTTAGATATCTAAGCCTTTTAAGTTCAAATTTCTTAAACGTAGTTATTTGTTTCTCTTCTGTTGCGAGTATCAACTGAAGCTGACAATACTTTTTTTTTTGGTCTAGCTCATTGAGATGTAGATGGATGTCATTAATACTTCTTTTTTTGTCAAGTTTCTTATACGATTTGTGCCCTAACTGCTCAATATGTTTTTGTACTGATAATTTGGTTATCATGGTTTGTTGAGATCAATTATTTTTTAGCTGATAATTACCAGCTTTTATGGATATAATGTTCTGTCTTTCTCTAGTGCAAATTTTCTTTAATATTTTCTATATTCATCCTATAAATCAGGAGCTAATCATGGAAGCTATCCACCTATTAGCTCTTTCTTGGATATGTGCATCTAATTTGCTGCAAGGTTCTGAGAATTATTTTGCTGTTATGTTCAGGGTAAGTTGTATGCGATTATGGAAATTTGCAGAATCTTTGATCAAATTTACAAGGACCACCTTGATGGCGTGTATGTATTTGTACCACACTTTATTTTCAAGAACTAATTATTTTGTATTATATTCACTTTTGAATTTCCTACAAACAGCTTCACTCATGCTTCTTTTGAATGAAGATGCTTGTACATGCATGATGCATCCACATAATCTGAATTGATATGTAACTTACAGAGTAATCTAATAAAATCAGTTGTGACATAAAATGTCACAACTTACTGAAATTAGGCAATTGATTGAGATTCCAAGTTGTTCATGCCTCAAGCACAATTTTTCTTCTGAATTATTTTTTTCAAGATGTTTTGGTGACACTGAAGAATGATTAGATACCAATGCAGATATTGCATAATGTTGCAATTTGTTCAATCAGTCAGAAACGTGGAAGTGCTTTAGTTCAGTGCTGACGAGCTTGGGGTCCATTGTTGGGTGAATAATGGAGATAAAAGGAATATATTGAGAGCACTCTAGTCCGAGCATGTTTACAGAGTACATGTGATGTCTGTAGATTATGCTTCTATATTTTATAATACCAAGCCATTGCACTATGGAGCTATATCAGTAACATGGTTTAGTTAGCAACATGGTTAGGATAGGAACTTGATCCACAGAATTATAGCTGTGACAACTTGCAACATCATGGAGAATGGTAGTAGTATTGTCCGTGAAATTGTATCTGTAATAAGTTACATAGTTGCAATGCTAACATTATCCCTGGACAAAATTATTGCTGTTGAACTTATAGCAATGTTACAAAGATATGTTTCCTTTGGTATTTTAACCTAGGAATGAATTTAGCCTGATCACAAGTAGTTCCTCTTCATTCTACTAGTATCTTTACGTCTGAATGGCAGAATGTTATAGTTTTATCAATAAAGTCATCGACTCAAGTGTTTACCACCTTGTTCAGGTTTATAGTTACATTTAATGTGCATTATTTATGCTATCATATATTTGCCATTAACATAGAATGTGTTACCAACTGCAGGCAACCTGGTGGCGAAAAAATTTATAATGTTTTTGATGCACAGCTCCCTGCGGCTCTTAAGAGATTACAATTTGACAAGCAACTTTCAATGGAGAATGTAAAGAAACTTATCACTGAAGCTGATGGTTATCAACCTCACTTGATAGCTCCTGAGCAAGGATACCGACGCCTCATTGAATCTTCATTGGTTTCTATAAGAGGTCCTGCTGAGGCAGCTGTTGACGCGGTATAAATTTCTCTTTACATTGAACTAATGTTTTGGCTCTTTGAAACCAGGAATACACTTATCTTATAATTGCCCTGTTGTTTACTCTCATTGTAGTTGGATGTTCCTACATACCTGTTTTTATTTCATTTACCTGCACTTGGTGTTAGATCTGTTAACTTCTAGCATATCTCCTATTTCTTGAATTTGTGATTGCAAATGGCTTCTAATTCTCCTGCAATGTGTTTACAGGTTCACACTTTACTGAAGGAGCTAGTTCATAAAGCTGTTAGCAAGACTCCAGTAGGTTTTAGTTGCCTTGCTGTTTACTTTCTATTCTCTTGTGAATCATCATGCCTTTTCTTGATTTGCTTCAAAACAATTCACTAAGAAAACATGATTAAAGAAATGCATTGCATATGTTGATCCTTTTATTTGTTATAGTTGGAATTAATTAAAGTACTCAAACTGTTATCTTTCCTCTCTTTCTTCTTCAGTTGTTAGTCATGTGTTAGTCATGCGTTAATCATGTGTAACCCTGCCCCGCACTAGCCAACTCAACCCTGCCCGGAGGCTACACGATCCAATCCAAGGGCCATAACAAAGAACCTGAAAACTCAAATTTTTCTAGTTCTTTGTTAAAAATTTCAGGTCTATCTGAATCAAACTATTTGCTTAATCTCACGGGGAGCCATAATCTTTTTCCATGTCTCTGCGTCTTCTTCCATGTCTCTGCATATCTTGATGTCCTGAAATGTGCCTAGTATTCCTGTTGCACTGAATTAATAGCTGTGTAGGGTCATTATTCTGTAATGCATATTAGTAGTGGCCTGGCACTGTGACCAATTATGTGATGGTCTATTGCTTGTAAAGAAAGTTGGTTTGCATGGTCATGATTATGAAGGAAGCTGAAGTATGACGTGAATCACTTACAATTTATTCGAGAATCTGTAAAATAAATAAAAGATCAGTCAAAAAAAAACAAAAACTTTTGTATGCAATTTGTTGTAGCATGGGGCAAGTTCCAGATTTTGATTACGCTGTGAGCCTGTGACACGTTCACGATATCTTAGGTCTAGTGAAGCGTCATATAGATATGTTCTCAATTATATTTTATTTCTCTTATCCAATTCTTCACTTAAATTTAATCAAGTAGTCAAGTTAAAACTTTAGCATCAGATAGTTTGAAATTTTGAAATTCATAGTTTTAGAAGTACAAAAAGTGTTGTGCGTTAATTAATTCTTAATAACTTTTCAACATATAAAATTGTTGTGAAATCATGCTAACTGCATGAATATTATTTTCACTGCTCATAGTCGAGAATTTTGTCATTTTGTTAAACATACTTTTGTTTTCAAATTTCATTAAAAGCACAAAATTGATTAATCCTTCCTGATCTATTTTGGTAGGAGCTCAAGCAATATCCTACGCTGAGAATAGAAGTTGGGAATGCAGCTTTTGAATCATTGGAGAGAATGAGGGAAGAAAGCAGAAAAGCAACTCTTAAGCTAGTGGATATGGAGTGCAGTTATCTCACAGTAGATTTCTTCCGAAAGCTACCTCAAGATGTTGAGAAAAGCGGAAACCCAACACTTTCTATTTTTGACAGATACAGTGATTCGTATCTAAGACGTATAGGTGAGTTAGGATTCTGAACTTGTTAGACCATATGGATTAAATAAAGGACAGTCTGGTGCACGAAGCTCCGTGTAGGATCCCGAGCAAGGGTCAGACTACATCGGATTTATTGTACGCAGCCTTATCTTGCATTCTGTAAGAGATTGTTTCCGCAACTCGAACCCGTGATCTCAAGGTCACATGACAGCAACTTTATCATATGGATTTAATCATAAAATAAAATATTTCTTCCTTTTTATATTCTAGATCTGATTTTGGTTTGAAAATATAAGAAGAGATGGGATCAATATTCTATCTGTACAACGTCTTCTATACAAGTATTCTTTGTTTGTATAGATCTAGGTGTCTGAGTTTCATTGCTCATTTCCTTAAATTTTAATTTGTGATCAATTGAGGTGTAGGCATCCAATTCGTAGTGTCAATGTTAGTTTTAGATGTCTGACATGGGAAAATTAGGGGTAGAAGGTCCTGAGTGTTATAATGATGCTCACTATTCAATTATATGCTTGATGTCATTTATATTGGTGTTTGACAGGAACTACTGTTCTGGCATATGTCAACATGGTGTGCGCAAGCTTGCGAAACTCTATTCCTAAGTCTATTGTTTACTGTCAAGTGCGGGAGGCAAAGCGCTCCTTGCTTGATCATTTTTTTACTGAGTTGAGCAAAAAGGAGGTAAGATTGTGAAGTACTTACATTTTGACCTTTTATAATAAATAGTTACTGCTGTTAGTCAATTGTTTGCATGTCTGTTCTGATACATCCTTTCTCTTAGAAACGTGAAAGGTTTCTTCGCTGACTTCAGTGATTTTAGTTGCAGAATGTGTCATCAAATATTTGATGTCTCTAAATGAATTTCAAACTATCTTCTTTATTTCCCTATTTTCAGCTGTCGTCATGTTTGACTCTGATTACAAAGAAGTTTATATATGAGCATGTAAATCACTTAATTTTGTTGCAACTGTCTGTCTTTTTGATTTTTTTTTTTTTTGGAGTAGAGCTTTCCCTATCATGTTGTACATATAGATCTTGATTTCAATTGAATCCAACAATATCAAAACTTGGATTACTGTTTTTTTGGTTCTCCTAGTAGGACAGTGAAAAACCTTCTTATTTCATTATGTGGTGGTTGAAACTGACATTTTTTAATCTATTTGCTTCTATGTGCTAACTTTCTTACCTCTCTCTAATTCTGTCTTTTACTGTTTTTTATATTTCTTGTATCAGCAGTGCTTGCTCAGAATGTCATTTTACGTTTAGTGTGGGAACTTGTGTTATGCAGTCTAAGCAGTTGGGATCATTATTGGATGAAGACCCAGCAATTATGGAGCGTCGAGCTGCCCTTGCAAAAAGAGTGGAACTCTACAGAAGCGCCCAAGCTGAGATTGATGCAGTGGCATGGGCACAGTAGACACCAGTTGGAAATATAAATTTTTCTCTCATCCATTTTTTTTACTGAGAAAATATAGTTTGTACACTTTATATGATAATTAATAGTTAGTTTGATGCTTGTATTATTATATTGTCGGTTGATTATTGAATCGAGTCGCAGTAAATTAGTTCTGATAAAAAAGTGTCTGGTGCAAGGCACTGTCTGACCTGCTGCCAGATATAAATATTAATTTACTTTTTGAATGAATTGTGTTACTGTTGTCTTAATGTTTTTTTATTCAAATTATAGAAATGGATAAAAAGTGTCTTTTGGTGGAAGGCACTGGCGGACCAAAACTAAGATGATATATTTATATAAGATCTCGTCAGTGTTGAATTTATCAACTGTTTTACTCGGCATGCATGCGACACACCAATTTGGACTGGCTGGTTATCAGATATAGCTGAGATCATTGATTCAGTGGCTCATTTCATCGACCAAAATATAAAAACGCACAAAGGCACATGAGGTTCCCAAATAACAAAACAAGGATATCTGCATAATGTGCAGCAATCCCACTCTGAGAAATTTCTGCAATTCTTCACTCATTTCCAAGGATGGATTTTGTTTGACAATTACAAAAAGGCTAATGGGCTCTGGATCTTACCTTAACGACAATTGTTTCAACAAGTTCGCGTGAAAGAAACAGATCTGATTCACCGAGAATAGCTAACACAATCTCCTTCAGCTGCAAATCATATCAGCCAACGATAATGATGTTCACCAAATTTCAAAGACCTTCATTGTAACCAGTGTAGCTTAAGTCGTACAATTTAAATGCAACTGCAAGTTAGAAAAAGCTAACAGATAGAAAGACTTAGAATGGCGACATTTTTCGGGGAACTTTCTCCAAGAAAATATTTAGGTAATCTAATAGAGATGCATCCAAGCAGAAACCGAGTTTTAATATAATTGCATTTAAAGCAATCTGTAGGATGAACACTAGTCTTTTTGTCATTGTTGAATGCTAATTTCTTTTACATATAAGATGGTTGATTTTCCTCAGCAACAAAAAGAAAATAAAAAAAATAAAAAATACAAATAGAAAACAATGAACTATTAACCTAACAACTAACATCATCGATCCAATAGGTCACTCACTTATCTTCATGAAAGACAACATCCGGCTTATGAAAAAGCAGGTCCACATTGTAAGATTAGTAAACCTTTCGTAAAACAAGAAGAGGGGCATCAAGCATATGCAAGCAACTAGACATGGCAACTCAGCAATGCAATAAAAGAATATCACAAAGTTTAGGTCAATGAGTTTGGTTCATCCGTGTATTACAATTTCTTCTTTAAATTCACGTTGGATCTCCTGGATAAAATGATTTGACTTTTAACTGTGGGCACTTTTTCCGACACATGCAAAATTTGACATGCTTGGCAAATTAACTCGACTCTTCAAATACATCTTAGATGATACTTGATCCTTAAAAACACAGTTAGAAGTTCAAATACACTAGGGTGAAAGAATTTTAGGAAAGACTTCCATCATGAGGTATGATAGTATCCAGAATAGATAGAATCAGCTCAAAGTCAGCTGCAGACGCTTGGCATGCAAACTCCGGCATCATTGTTCTGTTGCTCCTTCCATATCCGGCCAGTGACCCTCAGTTTGAGTTCTTTCCTATCACCGCCAGAAAAGAAGAGAGCCATGTTTCTCTGAATGATAAGGCCGTCATGACTGTCCCGGACTTTGCGGTGACTATCACGAATACTTCGAGGTGTACCTTCCCATATTAGCTTCCTTCCATTGGCTCCAACCTCAACACTATAGCTGAAATTTCGTGCTTCATTCTCATCTCCCATGAAACGCAGAAATGCCATATACACGGGAGCCATTCCCAGCTGGAAGGCCTCAAAGTGCAAGCAGAAGTAATGACCAAAACAATTAAATACCTGAATAAGGACAAAAAGAAGAAAAAAAGTATGAAAGTTTAGCAAAGAGACCCATAAAAGTGACAAATAACTATGAAACAACTTAGGTAAAACCCAATAATTTTCCCCATAATTGATCTATTCATCTCAAAAGACTGATATGACAACTCTAATATGGTTTAGGACGACTCAAAATTACATTCTTCAGTTGTCATGTTGGCAACTGTAATAATTTGCAGTTCAAATCCTCTGTCCCATTCGGATCATGTCCCCGTGTCCCATCGCCGATCGGACGGATCAGATCATATTTCAAGAATGTTGTGCAAATCACGAGGATGTGAGCACATATCTCGAGAATGTCATGACCGTCGGATCGGCGATAGGACACAGGGACATGATCAAAGTGGGACAGAGGATTTGAACTAAATAATTTGTTCCTACTATATATTGCTAAGAGTGAATTAACTTGTAGCATAACGTTGGAGTATATAAGCAACACATTTCATATATACTCAGTTAGTCAGTTGGATTAATTTAACCAGACTTTTAGAATCACAAAAATAACTAAAAAAACATGCAGTCTACTTAGAAGCACAGGAGTGAGTAAGCTTACAGTCAGCATCCATGTAGCATTTTCAACCTCTCTAGGGTTAGATTTGACATATCGATGATTAAATGTGCAACCACTGTGCATGTCTACCTTGTGGTCATCTCTTAAATGTGTAACCAGAAAAGGGATATCCCCCACGACTGCACATTCAGATCCAGCATACGGGCAATTGTAAGGCCTATAGCTACACTGGGCTTCATGCTTCAGTTTGCTATAGTATGGAAAGATTTCTGGGCAACCAAGTGAATTATATTTGCAAGGAAGCTCGAGTGACTCGGCTACTTTTTCCAATGCTAAACACCTAATGTCTCCGAGCTCCTGTCGACAAGTAGGGCATCGGTTGTGCACCCTTGCTTTGCATGTGGAACAAATTGTATGCCCATTTTGACACTGAAAAAGTAAACTGATCTTGAGACTGGAGAAACAATTTTAGCGTGAACACAAAGAACCAAGTGCATGCTCATGGAAAAAATAAGAATACTGAATTAGCAAGTAAACTTTACTCAAAACATATTAAGGTTACAATAAGAGCTAATGTATTTGGATATGCAAACCCGTCAATTGGTCAGAAATAAAAATAACTACCAACAAAAATTACCATTAAAAAAAAGCAATTACCATAATGCATATAAATTGGGTGTATATTCTCATATCTAAGATTGTTGAAGCTAATGGACTGTCCCACTAGAGATATGTTACTTTCACTCTGACTTATAATCTTTTCCTGTGTCACAAGATGAATATCCAAAGATGAGAATTTGTTTGATTTCGGAGCATGAATGATGCACCACAGATTGCATGCATTATGAGTTGTTTGTTCCAACTGAATTCTCTACTCGCCATGCTCAGTCTATTATGACAGAGTGCAAGTTATATCCTAAATGCTGCCAAAAATGAGTGCAGAGAGTAACATATTAGCAAAATGATTCAGCTAAACTAGATTCTAGGTGATTTAAATTGGGTTTTAATTCGAAATGGAAAAGCATGTTATCATCCATAGAGCTTGATCAAAGTATACTTAGCAATAGTTTTATTATAATATATTTATTATAATATAAAAGATGAATCAATAATTTTGATAATATATTTATAATTTATATACAATACAAATTATATATTCACATCTCAACTTTTATTTTTTTTTGTTAATATCTAAAAGAGTACTGTTTACATTTATTAATATTCCGAAATTTAGATGATAAGATTATTGTATCATCTTTTACTTTTTCTATAGAATTTTACTCTCAAGATCCAAAAAGAAAAGTTTTACCCTATAATCCTATACTTGTCAATAACTAGTAAAATATTAACTTATTGCTCAAATGTTATTAGTTTTATATGATACGGCGATTCTAGGTCTATTATTTGCCTACAACAATATACTTATTCAATTACTGATAAAATATTATTAATTATAAAAAATTATTCTGAAAAATAGTTGTCAATATTAATGACTAAATATTTTAATGTTATTAGTTTTAATATAATTATTTTTAATTAATTTTAATATATTTTTAGTGACTAAATGTTTTAATCTCTTTAATTATTAAAATAATTAACAAATTAATGATATGATTTATTCTTTTAAGATCATGTCGATTATCATCTTACATTTTGATGTTATTATTTATGAATAGTAATTTAATTATTTTATAAACAATGTTACTGCTCACTATCCAAATATATATAACCTCATTTCTGAAATGCTACATCAATTTTTTTAATAATTTAAATATTCCTTTGAGAAAGCAACTTTCCTATTGTAAGCCATGATTGTCATTGGAAAATTGGTTTAGGAAAGTGATGCAAGGAAAGAAACAACAGGAAAACACTACAAACCCATCTTTAGCAGTGTTTCGTTTGAGAAGAAAAGAGAGGAGAATGAAGAAAGTAAAGAAAAGAAAAGGGAAAAGTAACTCCATTGCTAGAGGGAAGGAAGAAGGGAGGACAAAGATATCTTTCCTTTGATTTGGTTCTACCCAAATAGGGAGGAGAATCATAAATGTTGCAACCTTCCAACTCTTTACTTCTATCTTTTGTATTTTTGAAGCAGCCTCCAAGCCCTTACACATGGAGCAGGATATGGAGGAGATCCTGCACATGCCAGATAAGGTCCAAGGCATGGGGATAGAGCTCTCACACACCCAAGGCATAGCTCCAGACCATAGAGGCGAAGGAAATCTAGCAGTCCCAAGAGAGGTGGTGATTGTCTGGTGGTTCACTAGCGAGAAATGTTTCAAGGAAGATATGGGCATTTTTATCTTTTTTGCTTGCTTGCCTGTTTTCCCCTTCAAGGAAACAACTTATTTTTTCTCTCTTTTCTTCATTTTCTACTTTTACCTTTCTACTTTTATCTTTAGTGCCTAGTGATAGCACTAAAGAACTGCTCTTGTTTCAAAAGAATTTTAAAGTAAGTTTTTTATGAAGATCTGCTGACTTACATTCTGAGCAATGTTTTGTTGAGTAAACAAATAAAAATGCAGTCAATTCTATTGAACTGAAATTATTGATGCTCCTTTTTTTTTGCTTTTTGGCAAATACATGTAGATTAAGCCTCAATGAATTGGAAAAGCAACATAATGTTACACAAGGTTCTCTTATTATAACAAGAACAGTTATAATTGCAACATGGTAGATACCACCATTGGGCCCAGAAACTATGAATTAAGATATCTTTACAAATAATTTTTTTATTAAATAGATACTGTGCAATCTATGCAAAAAAAAAAACAAATAAAGAAAGAAATATGCATGCCATTACTGAAATTTGAATATTGGGATCCCAGCTAAACTATCCACGCAACAAGAAATAATGGATTAATTTACAAAAAAGCAAAGTATCATTATGCCTTCTTTCATCTTAAGTAAATTTATAATTGTAAAGGAACAGAGGAATCATGATACCAGCTTATGTCACGTGGATTGTTAGTTTTGATATTGTTTTAACTTCTCCCAGGTCTAAAGGCTAGTGCAAGACTAGCTATCAATAAAAAATCTAAATCATAATTTCTTATCATTTGAAACCCAAGCAACCAATCAAAATCAAGATGTGTGACTATGATTATCCACATTTGTACACAAACGAAAGACCATAAAGAATTAGAAGACAGTTACAAATAAAGAAGCATGGTTCTGGAGCAAAGAGAACCGAAACTGGACAATGAAATGTTACAAGCATGCAGCAACTACTTATTACCATCGGCTCATAATTGAGCAACCAATTCCATCGTATAATTATTTTTTCTACCAGCCACCCTCGGAAAAAAAAAGGCATAGAAAGGCGCTATCTTTACGCTAGTTATCCCATCAAAACTAGAGAAGAAAACCATTTTAAAAAATCAAAATATAAACGAAGAAAAAACCTAAACAGCGTGTCATCGACAATAAACTATACCTAATAAAGGGCAAGAATCGACCTGGTGGATTGGGGGATACATGGAGTTTGTGCAGACAGGGCACTCAAGAAGCTCGTGGACGCTGGTGGCAGCGGGAATCCCAGCGGGGGTAGCGGCGCCGGCGTGGATCTTTGACGAAGCGGGGTGGGGAGGGGAGGTCTCATCCTCGTCCATTCCGTCGATCGACGAGACACATTCCACGCTATCCGATTCCATTGCGCTCGACGGCGAGGGGATTCGGGCCCCTCCCTCGCCCCTCTTCTTCCTTGCTAGGGAACAGAAGAAGCCAAAGCCAAAGCCAAAGCCAAAGAACAGGAGCGATCGAGGCAGAGAGGGCGACCCGCCCTTTCCCAACTCTCTGGTGGTCAGCGTTAGCTTTTGGTGCCTGGATCACCGTTTTATTCTCGGAACAAAACCTATAACGTGCCCAAAGCACCCATTTTATACCAGACGCGTGATTGGAAACCAGGATTGGGTCCGACACATTTCGACCTAGCATCATGGACTAGCGTCAAATCCTAATCACAGTAGGAAAAGTTTTATCTTACTCCCAAAGCTTTCTGTAATTTGCATTTTGCCTCTTAAATTTAAAAAAAATACCACGTACCCTTCAAATCTTTGTTATATTTTCAACAATTAAATTTAGCTTAACTCTCCGATTTTCCAGAAGGATACATTTATTTATATTAAAAAAAATAAACTAAAATTTAAAGAACAACACTATAATAGTGTTTAATTTAAAAGGATAATATCATAGTAGCACTATGCTGCTCTGATTTGAAAGCTTATACACCATCAAAATAATATTGATTTTAGAATTTATGTAGCATTATTATAATGTTGTTCAATATAGTGATGAAAGGGATCAAGTAAAAAATAAATGCATTTTTTTTAAATCTAAAAATTAGATAGTCTATTGTGAATTTCATAATTTTAAATAGTCCTTGCAGTTAGATTTTTATCCTAGAAATGCTTTATTCATTTTTAAAAAACTAGGTTGATGTTATTTTTTTTTTTAATTTAACAATTACTTTTAGGATAAAAGTTTTGAATAAAATCAATAAGAGTCTCTCTGTAATAATATTGACTTCTATTACGACCTCTTCTAGTCCTTATTTTAGAAGCAATTAGTTCAGGATGCGGATCACTACAGGGTCACCTAATTTAACCAAGATGGCCTAATTCTTTATTATTCTGAGTAATTCTTTAACCCTTTCATTTAGTATATTGTTCTCTATTATTAGCTACTTGATTCGATTCTCATTAATATTACATTTAGAGCATTCCTTGTCAATTGCCCAACTGCATTCTATATGATATACCGGTGATGCCTCTAATGGATGTGTAGTATCATCGAGCTGACGGAGATATTCTATCCATGTTTTTTCATT
>JBAMIB010000104.1:5723695-5737623 GCA_037177415.1 Kaempferia rotunda | reverse complement strand
GCTCAATCACGGAGCCCAATTATGGAAAGCCCGTTAAGGAAAGGAATCAATCGTGACCACATTTATGGAAAACCCTAAAACGATGCTACTGTTCAGGTATAAATATAACCTTTCACAGGCACTAAAGGTACGCAATTTTTGGCATCAACGCTAGTTTTCCTCTTCAACAACTTTTTCTTTTACATCGGAGACTAACTTGAGCGTATGATGACCAAATAAGGGGATGTCTCTCCTTATTTGATCGCTAACATTTTCTTCGAGTTTTTCCTTGGACAGAGAGTAGTTCAATGCTTCACTGGCGATCTCCGAATCCATGTGGAATACGACCCTTCCAGTGTCCATCTCCCCACTCACAGTCAGGATCAATATGTATGTGATTTTCTGGGAGTCGTTATGTATGACGTTAAAAGAGATATTAGGTTGATAAGCTTAACAAGTTGATGGATTGTTAGTTGCTATCCCTTAATGGTGGGTCTTTTGGAGCTTTTAGGCCTTAATGAGCTACGAAGATGCTTCTGCAACGACCCTAACATTTCCTGTTATTCGATCGGATAAGGGTATCAGTATAGTTTAGCAGACTTTCCGCGACTCAATCAATCCGATGGTTCCTGCCTACTCAATCGGCCAGAAAGTCAGGTCAGACCTGGAAGATACTGGTCCGATAAATCCAATCAGACCTGAGGAGAGAGGGGTCCGGTCCATCAAACCCACAGACCGCCCTTAAGTTGACTCCTTTTAGACTTTGCCGATCACGTCAATTAGTATTCTTGACTCCAATACCCACTTCGGGGACCCTACTGTATCATATAGGGAACAAAAAATAGAGCAATTAATCTCCTGAACGAGACAAAGGAATACCCAAGCACGAATCAGTATGGTCTTGACTTTAATGGGATATATATATACATACGAGTATATATCTGTTAAATAAATTTGATCGATATGAATTTGGATAAATTTGAGCAGATATATGCACACACCTGATATATAATATATATATATATATATATATATAGCAAAAGAACATTTCACACAATTTTGGAAAGTATTTAACTTTAGATGAGGTGATTTATGATCCATTATGCTCATAAAATATATCCAACTAAGAATCATAGCTGGCTATGCCAATTCCTTCCCTAATCAATTAATTCTCTTTATAATCAATTAAATTCTATTTGCATGGAAAGAATTACTGTACCCGCCGCTCGACTCGACTATAAATTAAACCCCGCCCTGTTCCCTCGCTAATCAGGGCGCGCATCACCTCCGGAACCTATCTGTTTTCTGGGTACTGATTCTGCAGGTTGCAATCTGTCGTGGTGATGGTGAGGCGGAAGCCGAGCATGGGCCGGCAGAAGATCGAGATCAAGCGGATCCAGAACGAGGAGGCGCGGCAAGTGTGCTTCTCCAAGCGCCGGAGCGGCCTCTTCAAGAAGGCCAGCGAGCTCTCCATCCTCTGCGGAGCAGAGATCAGCGTCGTCGTCTTCTCGCCCGCCGGCAAGGTTTTCTCCTTCGGCCACCCCTCCGTCGACTGTGTCGTCGACCGCTTCCTCGCCGGGAATTCTCGCCGCTCTCACCCCGTCAGCGGCGGCGAGTCGCACCGCGAGGCCGCCGTGCGCGACCTCAACCGCCAGTGCATGGAGCTGCACGATCTGGTGGAGGCGGAGAAGAAGAAGCGGGACGCGCTCGAGAAGGAGATGAAGAAGGAGAAACAGGGGGAGGCGAGGCGTTGGTTTTGGGACGACGAAGACGACGTGGAGAGCCTCGGCATGTCGGAACTGCAGGAGCTGGAGCGGAGGCTGGTGGAGTTCAGAAGCGATGTGGCGAGGAGGACGGACCAGCTGCTGCTGCGGGAGACCTTGGTACGCAAGCCGCAATTCTCCGCGGCGGCGGCGGCGGTAGGAAGTGGCGCCGGAGCAGCGTCGTCGGGGTTGTTTTCGGTGAAAAATGAAGGGGTTGACGTGCACTATCCGAGTGTCGTCTCCGGCGGGTTAATCGGCGGCTACGGGCATAGTTTCTTTAGCTCCATGACATAATTATTACATATAGACTGTGTTCGTAGTTAATTTTGTTCGCAAAATTAACTCTTTATATCGATCGAACACGTATGGATTAGCATCGAGTACTGAATAAGGAAGATCTGAATTTGGATATATAATTATCTCTGTGCCTCAATTAATCGTTCATCAAAATATAGACGCATTTATTGAGTTGCCTAATCCGATTTTTATTTATTTATTTTGACCGTGGTAGGCCTCTCTTTTTTATCAGATGGATCTTTTGTTCCTTTTTTTAGGATCTTCTTCTAATTCTAGAATAGGAGAACTGTTAGATTAGATTAAGAGTAATATATGAATCTCATGATCTAATTCTTCTTCTAGCAATATGTGCGCATTTCCTCTATTCAATTTCTTCTCCATTCAGTCAGTTTCTCACCAATCAATCTACCCGAGTTAAATGATCTTTTCGACTTTCTTTCTCTCCTGCTAGACAACCAACACTAAAGAAACGATTAACCTATCTAACTTTCCAGTTATTCCTCTTCTCTTCGTGTCTTCCTAGTTTTTTCATCTTTTCTAATGGACAACGCATTAATTATAATGATTCTTCCTCGGAATCGAATGAACTCGGTCCCGTATATATATGTTCATCTAATTACTAAACATCTGGAGGCTAAAATAATGATTTCTACTGTGCTCAAATAATGATTTCTAATTTTCTACTGTGCTCGACGACTTAAGTAAAACGAAGACACAGGTGAACTTCTGCATTATTTTCTGTGAACGCTTTTTATAGAATCAAACTGAACCGACTTATTAATGATTATTTATATATTTATGTTTGTCTATTAGGTTATCAATTCAAAAAATTCCATCATAAGTATGTATTGAGATCCGTGCATACAATTTCTGGGTGCATCCTTTTGGAATTTTCCTAACTACAAATATCCATGCTACAATTTAAAACGATCAGGAAGACACCCCACGACAATCCCTTCACCATCTCTCTCATGGAGCTCTTCTTCCTCCTCCCATGGCTACTCTTCTCAGGTAAGCAAACGCCTAACTTCCTTCTCCAAATTACTTGCATGTCTAAGCAATTAATTTACGATCGACTATTGTTGATCCAGGGGCATTATGGGCATCGCCGGCAGAAGGTGCGGAAACCACCTTCACCGTCAAAAACAAGTGCCCCTACACCATCTGGCCGGGCACATTGTCTGGCAATGGCGCCGGCCTGCTCGGCAGCGGCGGCTTCGAGCTTTCCCCTGGCGCCACCGCTTCCTTCTCTGCCCCGCCTGGCTGGTCCGGCCGCTTCTGGGCTCGCACCCGTTGCGTCTTCGCCTCCTCCTCCTCCTCCTCGCCTCCCAACGGCTCCTGCGAGACCGGGGACTGCGGCGGCGCCCTCCACTGCGCGGTCGGTGGCGTCCCGCCTGTCAGCCTCGCCGAGTTCACCCTCGGCGGAGGAGGAAACGGCGGCGCCAAAGATTTCTACGACGTGAGCTTGGTCGACGGCTACAACATCGGCATCGGAATCCGCCCCTCCGCGGCGGCGGGGGATAACTGCCGCTACGCAGGGTGCGTGGCCGACCTCAATGCGCAGTGCCCGGCGGAGCTGCGGATGGCGGCGGAGCCAGGAGGGGAGACGGCGGCATGCAAGAGCGCATGCGACGCCTTCGGGTCGCCGGAGTACTGCTGCACCGGGGCCTACGGGTCACCGGCGACGTGCAGGCCAACGCGCTACTCGCAGCTATTCAAGGCAGCATGCCCGGAGGCGTACAGCTACGCCTACGACGATGCCACCAGCACGTTCACGTGCACTGCAGGTGCTGCCGACTACCTCATCACCTTCTGCCCCGCAATCGACGACGCCGACCAGGCTTAGCTCTAAACCTCAAGTCTAACCACAAATCTTATATTTCTACCGTTAAAGGCATGTAAACTACATATTAATGCTACTTTCATTGGATCAATACTCCAATGAAAGAAAAAAAAAAGAAAAGGAAATTTCTCCGGCTTTGGTTTATCCTACAACTATCCAAGACAAGAAACTCCAAGACAAGAAACATATTCTTTGCTCTGTTTAATCCCAGACAAGCCATAACAGACAACAAAACAGAGTAAAACCGAAAAGATAAGAACAGGTATATGAACAAACTAGTAAATTTAACTAATATCTCCTTCCAATGTACATAGCGTTGTTCAAATATAACTGCATCGCTTCCGGCTTATTCTTTGAAAAAGCCTACTTGCTATATCAGAAACACCCATTGAACCCTTTACAGGGCTATTTTTGCCGGGTGAAATTGGAACCTCGCCCCGACAAACAAAATACAGGCGTTGCTGCTCTTAAAAATGGGGGTGAGAATACTAAATGAGTGAAAAAAAAAACTATAAAAATAAAAACTTTACAATTGCCACTGGTATTGTGAGTAGGACCTCCTGAAGCGTCTTTGCCACCAAGGTTTCGTCTCACCGTAGCCTGTACATTGTTCATCCGCTTCCTCTGTACTGAAAAGCGTCTGGTCAGAGCAGTCAAGACTTGCTCCGCATGCTGCATTATATGATTGGCAAGCAGAGTGGCACACACGAAGCCTGTTGCCTCCATCGTCACACCGTTGGATTGAGATCTGTGACAGGAAAAGACACAGTCAAACTAAAATTTCCAATGCCATGATAACAGAAACGAGCAAAAGCCAAGTAGAAATGCATATCTGAATCAACAGATTTAATGGACTCTACCTTTTTGAAACTACTGGTAGACTAACAGAATTTATTAAAATCCTTGTTCAGCAGCATAGAACTAGAAGAAAATTAACATTTTCAGGTCCAAAGAAAAAGTGATACCCAGCAGGCAAGTCGTTTTGCGGCAGCTGCACAGTAGCCATTGTCAAGAATACTAAGAAGAGTCCGTCCGCCAGGCATTAATCTGTTGTAGTTAGGCATTACCGTTGCTGCTTCTAGCTGCTGCACTATGCTGGGTTCATTCGGTGCACAGTGTTGTCCAAAAATGTTCCGAGCTAGAACATCACTGCAGATAGAGAGGCTTGGTAGCAATCTTGAGCTCTTCTGACAAGTATATCCTGCATAATCCGAACAACGGAACTCACAGATACCATTGTCACAGACTCCTCCATGCAAACTGCACTGCTCATCACATACAGCTGCAAAAACATGCATTGGCAATTCAGTTATTATATTCACTCACTACAGCTACCATGGTTTTGAAAAATAATTTGTGCCATCACAAATATGGATGAATTCAAAATAAATCACAATGATCTAACTAAGAGGAAGGATAAGCAGTGTCTAGAATGGCAAACCAAATGATGAGTACAATAATACATAAATTTTCTCTTATATGGATCAATACTAGTGAAAGTTTTTGTAAAATGGTTTAGTGATATAGATAAACACTAGTAATTGTAAACATTAATCCTATTAATATTTCTATTCTATGCATTTTGATATTTATTATATGTTTTAACCTTTATAAGCGAATCATTTAAATAATATATGGCATGTCTTAAATTTTCTTTCATATGGATTACTTAGGTTAATGATTTTGATATAAAATATTATGGATGTAAACTTAGACATTACACTGTACAAGTAACTGTGCTATGAATAAAAGTATTTTTAGGCATCCATGAGCTAGCGCAGATGGTTTATACTGGAATGTTGCCACAGATACGCTTGGGGTTGATTCTCAACAGGTGCGAAATATCCCGCTGGTTGTCTCACCCCCTTGCATGCGCCTATTGCTGGGCGAAGAGCCTTATGATTTACCCCTTTCCAAGAAGTGTCAGGCCATACTAGAGAGGCCGCCAAGGTGACTGTTTCACCTTTTGCCGCATAATAAAAATATTTTTAGATGTTTGTTTACTATGAACTGCATGTGTTGGTTTCTGCATTAGCATTCAATACATAGGCTATGTTGGTTTATGCATTAGCATACAACATATAAGCTAAGTAATGACTCAACCATCTACAGCCTTGCCCCCATGTGCCTTTTGAAACCATTTTCTCTATTAAAGGCATCAGCAACTAGTTTTGAAATGCAGTAGAATTCAGGATCATAAAATAAAGACAAGTTCTACCTGTAGAGCAGTCAATTCCAGTCCACCCACTTTTGCACACACAAATGCCATCTGGATGGCACATGCCATGTCCACTACACTTCCTCGGACATGATTCTGCACAGGAAGCACTGTTTATTAAGTGAAAAGTATGGACAGAGTAAAATTTGTTAGCAATTAATTAGCATTAACAAGTACTAGGGATATCATGATCTTGTGACCACAATAGTGCACAGGGCAATATAAGCAGCTGTATTTAACCAAAAAGCCCAAGAAGATGCATCAGATTGCTCCAGAGCAATTAGTGCATGACAATGAAACATGACTATTAAGCATAAGTTTTGTAATGTTGTATAATTGACTCACTAAGCTTAGGGAGGAATATTGTAGATATTCAGTAAAACATATTCAATTAATTGCTGCCTCAGAAGAAGTTGCATATTTAATTAATTGAAGCTAGGGTGGCATACTGTAAACATTTGGTAGAAAATAAGTGGCAATGATATTCTACATTACCTCCAAAAGGTACTTATTCAGCTTTTCAAAATTATGAGATAAGATATGCATAACTAGTGCTCAAAGTTCTCTCTCAAACTTGGGAACAGCCAAGCATGGTTAATAGGAAAAACACAATTCAGTCATTTGACAACTATAACTTAATCATGCAATTGTAAAGCATTTTCTCTTGAACATCCTTGGTATGGATGTCAAGACATTGCAGCATGTGAAGCTTTGCTCAGGCTTAAGATGTTGAAAATATCATCATGTGGCTGAGATGGACACAAATGTAGTTAAACTACTGGAGCTCTTCATTAGCCAATTAAACTCCTAGTAACTGGATGAGGAAAAGGACATGACCATGTAAAACCTACTTTTGCTGCAGTCATTGCCATGAAACCCTAGAAAGCACTGGCACTTCCCATCAATGCAATCACCATTAAAACTACAAGAGTTGTAACACTGTCCATTTACATTCAGATGGCTGCATAACTCGTGATATGGAGGGCATATCAGCTCACCTGCAACATCAAGTTCGAATATAAGTGTCCACGAACGTTATTATATGGAATGATTAAGCACAGAAATGAATTTTACCATGAAAATCAGGAAACTGAACAGGACCACCAGCTTCAGGGCACACCTTCCAGATACCATCCACAGCAACCTAGATAAAAAAAAACAAAAGAACAAGATTTTTTTTTATTTTTCGCAAATGATAAAAAACAGGTTATATGTCATATGGGAATATTAACAAACAAATAACACATATATGACAATTATTTAAACAAGTTTGTTGAACAAAAAAATCATTGCAGGAACCATGCTGATGTTAATAAAATAAAGCAAATATTGGAGGGATTTATACCACTGAACAAAACCATGTAAAATAGAAAAGCTAATACTGGGAATTGCATCAACAAAAGGAACTATGTATACATAAATATGCAAAAAGACCAACAAGCAATATATTAAGATAACAAAGAAGATATAGCTACAGCTCATCCTCTGCTACTTTGATTTGTCTTCGAGTGCGTACTCCCATCCAAACAATACATTAATGCACTTAAATGAGTCCATGACACAGGAATTATAACATATTGGTGTTCCATATCTTTACTTCTCTTCCAAAAATGGTAGAATATGCAATATAAAGAATCAAACAAAAGAATGGAAATGCAAATAAAAGAAAGAATATGCAATATAAAGAATCATCAACCTCTAAAGTGTTGTTGCTGCATCTATGTTGATAACAGCCATTTTCCTGGGTCATAGATCCCCTAATGAAGCCTGTACGCACCAGTGAAGAAGACATACATCTGACGAGTATGTAGCATATTAGAAGATGAAAAAAAAAATTACTCAGTCTAAGTTTACCTACTGCTTCAAAGTTAAAATGCTGCAATCATATCTCTTATCCAGTTGTTTTGTTGCACTTGCTTACCTAACCTCTTCCGAATAAGAAAAATAACAAGCAACTAAATATTGGTTAATTGTTTGTTGTCTTACCTGGCGTTAAATCCTCGGACTTCACCTAACATCCTGTCTGATGCTCTTGCACTACTGCTGTCTGTACATGAACCATCAGAATAAGCAACAAAATAGGTACAATAGTCCGCCAAAGATGATTGTCCACCTGCATTAAAGTGTAAGTGTAAAAGCCACAGAAAAACATAATACTGAAGCTTGTACTACATGTTATATATTAAAGGATTAATTTGGTTTATAATGACAAAATAAAGTCATTAACAAAGGAAAGTTGGCCACACTATATCCGAAAGTAAACACCATGCAGATCTATTATGCTATGTATAAATCAATTGTCTTCAAGTTTTATATTTCAGTGCACAAGAGAAGCTGTGAGACAAGATCCATGTCATGACTAATTGGTAATTTAGTTATTATATGAGACAATGAAAGACAAAGAACATCATTTAGAGACAAGATCAAAATTTCATAGAATCCAACCATACCTTTATTAGCCTGTGGGAAATATTGAGCCCATTTTGGTAAGTCCCCATTATAACTAACAATAGGACAGTATCCTTCCGCTTCCCGATTGTATGTACAACCAGACAACTGTGTAGAGTTGCAATGATATGCCCCTTTCCAATGGTTACAAGGAGATGTAATAAATTCTGTTCCTTGGTTCCAACCCCAATCAAGCCATTCTGCCATGCTATAATTAGCCTGGTACCATCCACTATCCTCTAAAAGAGCCAATGTCATCTGTGAAACTACAGATTTTGTGTCAACTGATCCTGTCATAATTTCATTCATCATAAGCCTTTTCTCCCAGTGAGAACCTGCCATATATTTTTGCATCATTGACACACCAGTTAGTGGCATCAAATGGAAAGCTATCAGTACTAATGAACAAAAAAGCACCTGATGTACCACGGCCACCTCCATCTTCCAATTCCAAACCAGTGAAGTTTTCAGAAAATGCCTGGCATAACATGAAAATTGTACTGTAAGAGAATGCGCAATCGTAAATTTCAGATAACTAAACTGATTCCCAAAACTTCAGCTTACACCATAATGATATCTAGCACGCATAATAACTCGAGGTAGGACAACATGTGTGACCATGCGCCCAATCTTCTCATCCCTAATTTGTATAGTGACCTAAAAAACAGACAAGCAGTCATGGATATCAAAGGTAGAGAGCTGCTGGTACAGAATAACAGAATAGGTTTAAAATTATTTACAGCTGCGAGAAAAGCACACCTGCTTATGCCTTCTTTTTCTCTCATTGCGGAAATGTGCAAAGGCATGAGGATCAAAACCCAAGACATGAATAACCTAAGAAGTCAGATTCCCATCAGTTACCAAGCATATAACGTAAACCTCTTTAGTGGAGCACCTACCAACCTCATGCATCAGTGTAGCCAAAAGCAATGCTTCTGCATCAGCAGTTAAATGACGAGGTGCCACATTTACATGGCCTACAAAATGAATAAAAATAGATAAATAGAATAATTTCAAACAATCACTAAGAAGTTTGAGAATGACGAGAAGAATTGTTGCATAAATAGCACCTGCAATTGCACGACCCCACTGATCTCTCTCACATGCTACTGCCCAAGCAAGAGTGTTACCAGTTGTGGGTCTGGTAGTTACTAAGAGAACCAGATCTGCCTCAGCAACACCATCTGCATTGTATAGAGCAACTGAAGACAGGACCCCTAAACTGAAACTAAGCCATATATAGAACTTTGAGGATAGATACCTTCAATATATTCACGGGGAATTTGCACCCCGCCATCCTGTCCGCATGCAGAATATCCACTTAACCGCAAATTTCCCTTGACAGGTTCAATAGCTAAAGCTCTTTTAAACCACTGTGCAGTTCGGCCAAGTGCCTATTTAAGATTTTAATGAATAAAACTAATTAAACATAAATTCGAAAATGGAAATTTGAGTATAACTACCGGTATTTTGAATGAAATAGTGCCCAAGTTCAAACTAAGAAGGGGTCAAATGAATGAAATATACAAATATGTTAGTTTTGAATAGGTTCCAACCATTTTCAAGCAGTTTACATATCATTGATTTTTACTACCATATTCTAGATTTCCAATTTTAATATATAAATGGACGTGCAGATTCTTGTTTAGCTGAGAATAGAATTTTGAATTTTAATTTCAACGAAAACTTTGGGAAAGTGACCATGAGTTAAAAAATGTTCATTACATTATTTTTCTTTCCTTAAGGGTATCCTATTTCACCATTATGCTTGCAATGCTACGATTTGTGAACGATGGGATCTGGCCTAAAATTTTGGAGTTATATAATACACAAACATATGTGCATGCGTGTGTGATTGAGTTGAGCAATTTGGAGTTTTATAGTCGTTTTTCAAAAAAAATGGAAACAGCATCTACATTAAAATCTTATGATGGCATAAAATAAAAGGCATCTTATAAAAATAATGAAATAATAGATAGGAGAAATCTCAGAAACTTTCATAGGGTACAGAGATAGATATAGATTACCCCACTACAATCTCTTTTATTCCACTTAGACTCATAATTTTATAATTCATCCAAAACAAAATAATGTGTAGCAAATAAAAACAAAACTTAGAATATTTATTTTATATAAATCTCAACCTTGGGATGAAATTGTCCAATAAATGCTATCCAACATTGATTGCTAAATTTTAAGGATCCTAATGCAAACTCGAATTTAAGTTTTAACAATATTACACTTTGTGAAAATTTATTTTGATATATCTAGGAGAACAAGTTAATTTTGTTAGTTTCGATTTGATAATTTTGTTCAAAGTTTGACTGAGCCCTCTTAGGATAGGATCACTCTTTCCAACAATATTTAATTTATTTCCAATTTTATTTGAGTTGGAGTCATTAAAAGGGATATTAGTCCCCATGTTAATCATCTTTTGCTTAATAAATTTCCTCTTCGTGAGTTCTGTTATGTGTATGAAGCTATTTATTTCTTGATATGAGATTACTTATCCTTGTGTTGCACCAAATTCGCACTAGTGAAATAACGATACAAATTTCATGAGTTACCGATTCAAATAGTTTATTAAGCAAGCATTAAATCCTCAGAAAGTTGATCATTTCTTATTTTTACATCTAGATGAGCAAGATGTAGTTTTAAAAAAAAACAGCATCTCTCATTGTAAGAACAAGCATGCTTGCTTTGCTCCGGCAAGGAGACCGTTTGGTGGTATGCCACATACAATAAGGCATTTTTTATGGTTTGAAATGACATTAAAACCATGGAATGTATTGTCTTTTACATCAACCTACTCTTTTGCCTTGATGTAGTTTCCATCTAATTTTATTAGTATGCATATTGAACATGATAAGAGAAGTGGCCCTTAATTAAATAATCCGACCATATGAGTCAAGAAAACAACATAATAAGGGTAGGCTCAACAGGATCAACAATCATCAGACTTCAGATGTGGGGCTAAACCAAGATGTCATCATGTCCACTGGTTACCTGTTGACATCCATGTCAAGGCCCAAATTCTATACCCTAAAACATTTAGTATTGGCATGTATCTCCAATGACAATTGCCAGCTCTCCAATTACAAGTATCACATTCCTTTGCCCCAAACTAACACTAGATTCCTTCAAAAATGAATTCTAATAACTCAACCTAATAGAGAACCTAAAGATTAACTTAATAGCATGAGGCATGTGAGATGTGAATAGAATGCATAAGCTCAGGAAAAAATTAGCAGGCTTATTATAGAGGCCAAGGAGCCATACAAGTACAACTAGCCCATCACTTACTATATGAGCACCACTAGTGTATCATGTTAATTTTGATTCACAATTCATCATAATTGCCATAAAGAATGTTGGACAATTGACTAAAAGTGTTCAAACCATCATAGTAGCTATATGGCTAAGTTGAAGTTCAAGATGGCATCAAATTGCATATTAAGTCTTCCGGAATGAAATTCCTAAAGTTTAGTGAACATCTTATGAAGTAGCTAAAACAATACCTTCTGAAGACGTTTCTTTTTGTCCTCCCCTGGAATATCCTCCAAAGTGCAGTTGTACCAACAATCTGCAAATACTGGTTCATCTCTTAGTGAATTGCACAAGGGAATCCTAGGAATTGATGCTGCAGGAGGTTCGCCATGCTGACAATACCAGAGAAGACTAATTTATGCTAAATAACTGAAGGCCTGATTACACAGTTGGAAAATAATATACTTGCTACTTCTTACCTTTACCAAGTCTCCAACATTTCGACAATCTCTGTCGGAAGTATGCCCAACAGCGTCATAGTTTAGAAATATACGGATAGGCTGTTTTGCATTCTTTTGTGCTGAAGATGATGCAGAGATGTCAAGCAAAGTTCTTCCCCGATGTACATCTGAATCTGACATACTGGACTCACGATAAACTTGAGGGGTAACCGAGTATTCTTTCCTTCCAGGTTGCCGCCTCTGGTGCAGTATGTCATCATGGATGCATGAATGGGTGCGATAAACATCTTTCTCCCAAACTTCAGAATGTTGTCCAAGCTGAGGTTTGCTGTCTTGAGATGTTGCACCACTGCCACCAATACTCAGCAGGAGCAATACTATCTGTAAAGCAGGGTAGTAGATACATTGTATGATTTCGCGTTTGGCAAAAATTATCGTAAAGGCCACGAACGTATTGGGAAAAAAAACAAATATTAAACATGTGAAAAGGAAGGTATCCAAGATACCAAAAGGATCGCACTACAGGTTCTCAACAGAGTTGAGTGATCCGATAAAAGAAAAAAATAAAGATAATTTCTCCCAAAGAGCAAGGAAGCCGATTAAGCTTCAGCAGAAACAATACGAGAAAATCAGGAGGGAAAAGGATATCAATGCGATCTAGAAACGAAACAGCTTGCTGTAACCGAAGTCACTCTGATCAAATACTACAGGCCAGGGAGACAGTTTCTTTCCAACAAAAACAAGCAGTCAAACCCAAACCCAGCCAATCGCTTTCCTACACCACATTGACAAATTTCTCCAGGATCACGAAGCAAGTCAACAGGCTGCCCCAATTCTCAATACGATAAGTTTGTCCGGTATCCTTCTCGACCACAGCGTAAAAATTTCCCTAGAACTACAATAATCTCAGAGATCAAGTGACCAAACTAGCGTACCTGGAGCGCCACGACCAGCCCACGAAATGCAGCAACCCCACGAGGAAGCGAAGGCTTCACCTCCATATATCAACTCAAAATTTACAGGAGCAACTTCCATAAAAACTCCAAGAGGTCGCCCATCCACACCGACGACGACGACAGGGCGGCGCTTCGCCGCCCTCACCAAAAGGAGCTACTACTTATCCTTTTCTGCAAAAAATCACGAAATTCCAAATGGCTTCCTGATGCCGAATCGGATAGCCATTACGAGCGGCGACGGTGTCCGAGGTAGAAATGTGACGGGCGATGGGCGACGCGTGACGTGCGTCGGGCGTCGGGAAGTCGGGCGTCGATCGGAACTCGGGAGCGGAGAAGGGAGGGAGGTTTAGGGGAAGGTCATAGGAGATGGTCCGGTGTAGCCCTCAACTCGCAAAAAAAAAGTAAGCAAATTATTTTACTCAAGTCGCCCACTTATTATCCACTAGGAAAAATAAACAAATTTCATCAATCTCATAACACGATTTAATAATCATAACGGACCGCTACGATGCTATTGAGCTGTCATCCCATTACTCATTAGGTGCTTAATTATCGTGCATGATTTAACAATAATTAGTGGCAAAAGATGATTAGCTCGCCTCCGCTAATCCGTTCTAGGGCCAACACAAACAAGGTAAAGTACGGAGGCTACTAGCCCGAACAGTGACTAGTTCATAAGGGAGGATAGAGACTTTG
>JBAMIB010000104.1:5690986-5708029 GCA_037177415.1 Kaempferia rotunda | reverse complement strand
AATCTATTTAGTCCCACATCTTAAAATTAATAACACTGCAAGTAGAGAAGCTTCTATAAATACCTTAGATCGGTGACATTAAAAAGCACACCTTTCTCGGTCTTTTAATTAAAATTAAGTGTAGTATATGTCCTTATCAGTTTAATATCTAATATAAAAAATTAAATTAATTTTTTTTTATGACGCAGAGTCTATTATAGTAGTTTGCTCTGGGGCAACGCGTGTGCACGTTTAAATAACAAATGTAGTCATAATATACAATAGTCATTCCTTGAGATCCCGTAGAGTCACCAGCCTAGTTGTCTTTTTATCAATTTTAACTTTAATAAATTATCATTCAAATTTATTTAGTTAAAAATATTTAGCTAATAAGTTAATTATTATAAGAAAAATGTGCATAATAACATATAGAAGAATAAAGACACAATAATAAAAATAAAAAAATAATAATAAAAGAGAAAAAAAAAATATTTAGACATATATATCTAATTTGATAGGCCCTTCTAGAATAGGGGCTCTAGTCATAGGCAGCCTATGCCTTAAGCTTTAAGGTGGCCCTGATTGTCTGGTCGGTGTAATGATTTTTTTTCAGTAAATAAAAAATAGAACGAAAATAGTTGGCATCATTGAAAAGGCTCCTTGTTATGTATATGTATCCAATTCTTCAATACTGATATATACTAAACTGCAGCCCCACCCCTATAATTTGTAAGACGAGGTCGTGCATAATGCATCTTGATTAGATAAATCATTTAATGCATTATATAATGGATTTTTTTCTCCAGGAAAAAAAGGAACAAGGGGCGTACTTATATTTTATAGTTCTAAATATCATTTATGCTCGAACTTCACCAAGGTAAATTGTACTATGATATAGGGACCAAACCAGATACTCAGCTTCATTCACTTAATTAGGACCACTCTGTAAAAATAAAAACAAAAGAATAGTCACGACCACATATTCTTGCTACCTTCTTAGATATCTTCCATGGGTAAAAAATATAACTGTCATCAGTCAAAATCAGTTTTACTTCTCGTGATACAGATATTGGTTGTGAGAAATTGCCCAGTAGAATGTATGTGTGACTGTAGAAAAGGACAAGTGACAGATCAATTAGAACAAGTGCCGAGTGCCGACTATTTGATTCCATATTCATGCCATTAGTTCCACATTTTTTTATTGCATTGCTTGCAGTCCTACCCTGGTGGCACTTGGACTGTTCCATGGAGATCTATCCGGAAGGATTTTGCTTGTGGACCAGTTTCTCTAGTAGAGCCAACATAGATGTTGCTCTCACCATTGCTATCGCCGTCGTGTGGCTTTCCTGTCAGCATCACCGTGCCCGACCTGACTGCCAGGCCATTCGTTTCATTCATTCTTTCTTTATCACTATCAAGCTTCACTCCAGCCAGCCAGAATTGATCCATCAACCTCCAGCTCCACTGGCAACCTCACAGCAGCATGTCTCGGTCCCCCACTCACCAAACAAAAAATTTTTCACCACAGCGATTGAAAAGGAGATGTAGGATATTGTCTGCAAGAATGTTCAAGATACATGCAATGGAGAATGGAGACAAAAACAAGATCCTACCGTATGCATTGAGAGTATTAGTTACCAACTATATACGAGTTCAAATCAGAACATAATATAGAGCCCAAATTTACAGTGTCTGAAGTAGCTCACCTGTGGGGATGCATTCAGTCTCCAACATTTATGATGAAAGTACATGTACAATAGTAATGGTCCACTTCCATTCAATATACCGTGACTGGTTCAGGCAAGATCATTTGAATCTAGTGACCAGCATTAAAGGCAATAACAGATGGCTATTCCCAAAGTATGACCAAGTACTCACTAATCAAGTTTCATAATCATGTGCAAAGCTTACTGAAGTGTTTTTGCAACAACAAAAAAACTCAATACTAGGGAAGATAGAATTGTTTTAGTTGGACCTAAAGTCATAGTTATTTTAATCGCACTAGTAAATGGCCCATCAAAATACAAAATTTACAAGAAAAAAGTTAGTGAAGAACCCAAATTCAGGACGGCAAGAAGAAAGGGGAGCAGAAGGAAAAATCATCTTGCAATAACATGATCGTTATTAGGTTTATTATTTATGGAATTGACACCAATCTCATAGACAATATAGGCAGTGTTAGCACAATCATTGCCAAAGTTGGAGAAGGATAATGATCTGAGTATCTGAAGATTCCTACAAATTACTTCAGATTTCCTGCTTAGAAATAATTTGAACTATGAACACTCCACACCAGATATCACCACAATATTGCTTATTAATGAATAGTAATAATCAATAAAATTACAATTAACAGAAACAGGAGACAAAGGGATGCGATGGCACAAAAATTAGAAATAAATATATTATGCCTTCAGAACTTATACCATCTGTAAATCAAAACTACCTTGTAACGTCGGAATAAATCGCCCCATCCGACAAACCAATGACAGTTTTCCAATAAAACATGGGCAAACTAAAATGGAACGTTGCCAATCTAATCTTATACAAAATTCCATCACAAAATATTCAAGGCATTTGATATAAACCTGCAAATAAGTCAGGTAACACTCTACAATAGATCCTTTTCTGGACCTCACATGATAGGAGTTTTGGGCTGCCTTTTTTTATTGGATATAAACCTACATGTAAGAACCACAACACATTTAATGTGTTACTAGACTTCTGATGATTTATACAAAATTGCTAATCCAATATAAAAAATTTGCATAAGCTAACTCTTGTTAACATTATCAGTGTATATCCATCCCATACCCACATATATAAGCAAAATGCAATGATAACAAAGAACAATTTAACTGTTAGTAGTGAAGATATAAATATAATCTTACGAGTTGTGAGCATGGAGATCAAGAAAACACTATTATCATCCTCAAGATTTTAGACATAACTAGAGACATTGACGGTTCTGTGATGTAGGTAATTTCTGTATTGGCAGATGCCATGTTCACTAAACCAGGGTTTTAGAATAGAACGTACTTTTGAGTGAGAGAAAAGTAACGTTAGTTTTCTTAAATTTATCATGTTATCAACATCTCACATCGAATTGTATGAAATATTATAGCAAAAAGGTGATTACGCTCACCCCAGACATCCCTCATAGATCGTCCCCAGATTATGTGAAGGGAGATAAATTAAAAGGTCAGCTTATAATCGACCACAAGTGGCTAGGAGGGGGTGGGAGTTATATGAAGCATTGAGTTGCTATATGATTGTTCAAATGATACCATATTTTTCTCTGCTGCAACAACCATGCAGTTTACTATCATTTTAGTAGCATTTTCCTCCTTCAGCAAGTTAAATATAAACCTCTAAAATTCCACATTTTCATATACTGGTGGTAATCTTAGGAATGCTGAAGCATTGACCAACTAGTTAACTTCCCTATCTCTCCCTCCCCCATTAGTTACCTGGGGTTCCAATTAGGCACTAGTCAACCAAATAGATCATAATGGGAAAACTTGGTATCTCGAGCAGCTAAGTATTTACTCATGCCAGAAAACCTTCCTTTCTCTAGGGCGCAAGATTCTCATCAATAGTTTTTCTCTTTGATAGTTTTCTGCTCTTCTCAAGTTTCTTGATATCATCTTGGGTAATTAATAAGTTGGACCAGTCTGAGGGTGTTTCCTCTGGAAATCACAGGTTTCCATTTCCTTTCATTTGCACATTTAGCTTCATGGGAAATGGTTTATCATCCAGAGGAGAGAGGGGATTTAGCATCTGGCTCTCCTTTGCAATTGTTGGCGGCTCTTCTTATCTGGCTCTTCCCTATCTTGGGTAGGGATGGTTAAGGATGTAGATTTTCTTGAACTCCAGAGAAACTAAGAAACCAGAGCCACATATGGTCCTTCTCACAGAAGAGTACCTGGCGAACAGATTTTTGAAAATGTTGAGCATCATTGAGGAGGAATCTAGATCATAAGAAACTCCTTTCTGCCTTGGTAGTTGACATGGTGAATTATTATGAGGAACCTTTCTAGATTTATTCCCTGCATGCTAATAAGCTTGTCAGACTCAAGATCTCAATTTTCCTGTCTCTCTCTCTCAGGCTGATGTATGATAGCCTTGTCTCACTCAGTGAGATCAAAACTTGCATCATGTAGCAACTTCCTCGTCATATCCACTCTCTTCTGAATCTGCACACAAGAGAGGGTCACAGTGAGGCTTATCACATGCTTACTTTTCATGGCATAGCAGATTTATTTGCACCTTCAGTTTGGAACTCCTAGGCTACTTCAAAAGCATATATTTTCATTTAGTTGGGTTTTCATAAGAAGTTAAATACCAAGGAATATCTCATCCAAAAGCAAATTCCCATCACAAAATACTCGGTCAGCCAGCCTTTTGTACTATACCCACTCAGGTGTGTGATGAAGCATCTTACCATCGACTCTTTTCATGCTGTACAGCCACCTTGGGCTGGGTTTTTCATGCTGGATTTATTTCAATTATCGTGGATGGAGTCCTTCACTCTGACAACTCAGGTGGACTTGGCTTCTACTGTTCCAAGTGTCTTCAAAGTGGTAAACTCCTTCGCACATCCATGGATGTAAACTTTGTGGATCAGCCAACTGAAACACATATTCCAAGGAAGCAATACCAATATATTAAATATGTTCCGTTCTCATTTATGGATCAACACGAATAGTGGGTTGGCAGTGTGTGTCAATAAACAGCATGAGAACATATAACTGGAACTCCTAGCAAAGCTAAGGCTAAAATCTTGCAACACCAAAGGTTGCTGGAACATCAAAGCTTAAATTGAATAGGATAATACTTTTAGGGCCTTGGTTGCTGTTGCTGCAGTTCCTGTAGCAATGTTCATAGGGAACTTTTCCTTGCCCAGCTGCTGGGTCGTTGTGTTTAAATTACATATGATATATTTCACAATTTGTTTCAGTAGCTTTATTAAACGATGCATTCAGTAGATAGATTCTAGTAACAGCGCTACCATTAAGCAAAGTGAACAGTTTGTTCACTCAAAATCATTTTTAAAAGATACAATAAAATTCATCTAAATGAAAATTATAGGGATAGAATTAATATACTACAAGTATGAGGTGGACAGAAAGAGAGAAAACTTGCCTATCTCCTGTAGGACAAAGAAGATCAAGAGGCAGCTGACAAGCGTGGGTGAAGATATTGATCGAAGATGCTGATAATTCAGAATCATTACCTGAAGTTGATGATGTTGGGAGGATTTGTCGAACAGTAAGAAGGAAGTGGTAGAAGAGATAGGGGATTTACCAGCAGGAAATTTCTGGTTTAGACAACCCCAAATCACTAGGAGAAGGTAGTCATATCTTGTGCAGAATCCAATCTAAGGTTTTAATTCACCATTCTATTGTCTCTGACATATATCCGTGGATTTCATTTTTGATTCATGGTTTGACCACCTTGTATCACACTACTGAACTCAACATGGCATTTTCTTCTTCTTTCTCCCTAAGTGCCGCTTCGGTTTTCAATTCAAAGCCAAAATATCTTAAATTGATTTTGCACAATGCTTGTGTCCTGCCAACCAAAACCACAATCATTCTAATTCATATCATTCAATGCAAAATTGAACAGTACAATGTAATGAATAATCTAAAAAGAAAAAATTTGGAAGAACACATAGCAATCATGTCATATAAATTTGATTACATGCCACACCAAGTAGAACTATATTGAAAGAATGAGCTGAAAGTTGGAAAGAGATGTCAACCAGATGCTGTCACATTTTGGTTAGATATCATCACTCCCCTAGTTAGTAATTATGACTACACAACAACATTGCAACTCTTACTTTAATAACTTCAACATGGTCACTTGTTGACCCTCTCTTTATATCTGATTCAATGAGCTTCAATATTTCTCTTCTCTTTGAACCGTAAATTACTTTCCAGCCAATGACGAATAGTTGCATTGACCAAAAAATTATAGTATACAAGAAGAAACTGAAGAGAAGAAAATACTAAAGAGGGGAGAACCTGACTGCAATAGCATAGTATTCCTCATATCGTCATTAAAGACAGAACTAGAACATCACCATCTCACATGCTTTTGTTTATAGTAGCTGACCTCCACCTCTGTATCACCACTTCATAATTATGCATTTCTCTTTCACCTATAACTGTTTATCAAAATTTCCAATAGAAAAGAAAAACACAAAAATATGATCACATCACTAGTTTCTTATTTAGTTTGAGTGTCATCCATCAAAAAGTATATTATCATTAGCATCCTATTTTACTAGCCTTTTGACTTGTTTATTATATTTTCCTACTGCATTATCTGTATTGCATTGTTTTATCTTATAATCATCATTGCTTGTCAATACTTATATCGGATTGACAAGAGCAAACACAAAAAAACCCACCCCCACTTACGCAAGATATGAGAGGCATAAACCTGATATAGGTCTAAGCATGACAACCTTAGTTTTAATGGGCAATCAAACATATACATTTCTAGATTGGTTAGATGATAATGAAAACCAATTGGACCGATATAACTTGACATCAATTGGACTAACACAATTGGCTTAAAACAAACTCATAGTCTCAAAGTAATTTGAAAAAGTATTCAAAATCGTCATTACATGATAGAAGCAAAACCCATCACATATTGATCTGGAATGGAATATAAATTGATGGAAAAATATGTTACAACTATCTAATAATGTCTAATAAATAGATAAACACAAAACAAACTTCTTTAACTTCTAATAAAAATTAAAAAGTTGACTCAAAAGGACCTCTTGATACCTCAACTATAGGAAAGACTGCATATATGACATTTGCAAATTGTAAGAGCTCGAAAGGATCATAGTCCTTGATGATGCAATTTTAGAAGAACCATCTGCAGCATTTTTGAAGAGCCCTTCAATTGGACCTTAATTAGTAGCCCAATGATAAAGCATAGCAGAGTATGGAGAAAACGCCTACCCAATCAAAAAACACCTCTTCATCCAATCATGCTTTTAGTACCAATAACAGCGGACTTAATTGGATCAAGCCCAATGAATAAAGCATAGCTGAAACTGAACATGACAAAATAACGGGGAAAAAAAAAGAAACAAGAGTTAATACATAACTATTGAGCAGAGGAATTACAAGGGGAGCAGCACTTACTGCTCCAGATCGATAACTGCGACTCTAAACGCAGCTCGGTTACCAGTCGCTGCGGCAGAAGAAACAAATCTGATCAAACCTACTAGATGTCCCGTCACCCACCTTTCTTCTCTTTCCGATCTCGCCGGCGACGAAAGAGCCAATTAGAGAAACAAACCTAATCGTCCCACGTCTCCTTTCCGCCGCAAGCCCCAGTGACGGGCTTAAACTTCTCGATCACCCTTTCCGGCGCAATATATTTTAAATAAGAATGTTTTGGATTTTCTATTTAACTCACTTCTTTATTTTATTTCACGCAAGAAGGCCATCCAGTTCGTCCCGAATCTTGCATGCACCCCCTCAAAGTTCTTACCCATCAGAAATACACCCCTCATGAGCATGCCATTACGTTCGACAGTTGGTGTAAATAGTAGCAGGAGAAAGAAGAACAAGGCACAAAAGTCAACAACTCAATTAGAATATTTTGGAAAAAATTAAATGTGAGAGAGACTGATTTGCCAGGACCAACCCTGAATACATTTGGTTTAATCTCGAATCTGACACAGTATATCTTGTGTCCACTTATGAGAAAAAAAAAAGACTATTGAAAAAGGAAAAAGAAGAAGGCACATGTAAATGTCTGTCCAAGTTCAGTTCAATCAATGAGCCCATCATTGCTCTCATAGATAGCAAAAGTTGTCAACACAACACCAGATGCACCAATTGCCCGTCTCAATCATCCTCCTAACAACATCACATTCTTTATACTTTTACTTATACTACAGTAATGGAGTTCGAGCAACAGGGAACAAAAAAAGGGTTCAGTTTAATAGCATCTAACTGAGTTCATGCTGATGTTGTTGGAACCGGCTTTGTGTGTTTTATTGGTGCAAAGCTAGAAAGTTTTATACTTAACTTTTAACAATTCCATATTACTGTAGGAACAGTAAAAGGTCGAGTTGCTGGGAAAACAAAGTAAAGGACAGAAAGTGCAACGTCAGACTAGTATTATAGGGTTGAAGGAGTACATTCTTTTTTGCTCTCCCTCATCCTCTTCCGTGTCCGTCCATTATTTATCTTCCTCGTCAGCTAAATTGATCACTTCTTTTAATTTGCCTGAGCTTCCTGATGTATGAGATCGCTGTGGTTGATGCATATACTGAGTAAGTTTTTGTTTTTGACATCGTTTTTGCTTTCAAAATTGTGTTTGAATTCAGTTCTTTCTCCGACCAAATCGACAAAAACCGAGGAAACTGAAGCTGAGCATAATTAAGCAGCTAAGACAAAGCAGCTGGCGGAGGGAGGAGAAGATGCCCAATCTCACATCTGCCTCTGGGGAAGCCTGCGTCACGTCAAGCCCCCAGTTCTCCTCTTTGGCCTCTCAGTCACCCAAACGAGCTAAGAAAAAGAGGGGACTTCCAGGAAACCCAGGTATATATATATCATCACTATGCTGCACAGATTTTGTTACATACCTCTTTTAGTTTTCCAATTTTTTTTTTTTTTTTTTCAATTTCCTCTAAATTGTTTTGCTTTGATTTGATCGATTCAGACCCAGATGCTGAAGTTATAGCTTTGTCACCCAAGACGCTGATGACGACCAACAGGTTCGTGTGTGATGTCTGCAACAAGGGGTTTCAGAGGGATCAGAACCTGCAGCTGCACAGGAGGGGCCATAACCTTCCGTGGAAACTGAAACAGAGGGTGAACAAGGATCAGGCTGCGAGGAAGAAGGTATACATCTGCCCTGAGGTGTCATGTGTGCACCATGACCCTTCCAGGGCACTCGGAGACCTCACTGGCATTAAAAAACACTTCTCCAGAAAGCACGGGGAGAAAAAGTGGAAGTGCGACAAGTGCTCCAAGAAGTATGCCGTGCAGTCGGATTGGAAAGCTCACAGCAAGATCTGTGGAACGAGGGAGTACAAATGTGACTGTGGAACTCTCTTCTCAAGGCAATGATCACAATTAGTGCACTTTTTTTTCCTTCTTCTTTCTTTCAATTGACTTGTAATTAATTACCGTAATCGTGCTCGATACTTTTTGCAGGAGGGACAGCTTTATCACCCATAGAGCATTCTGTGATGCTCTAGCTGAAGAAACTACAAGAGTAATTACTCCAGTCGCAGATGATCCCCACCAACAGACCTTGTTCAACTCTCAAGCCATGCCATCTCATGAACTCCCAGAAGCTTTCCAAACTGACATGATCATGAAGCCCCAAGAAGCTGCCAACAGTACTGCTAGTTCTTCAGATATGTTCTTAGCACAATATCGTCATAAGAGCCAAATGGAACTCTTCCCCTCAATCAATCAGCATAAAAGTCATCCTCCATTCCCTGCTACGTCTGCTTTTTTGTCAGCCACGGCACTGCTCCAAAAGGCATGTCAAATGGGTGCAATAATGGGGAGAGCAAACCAACATCTTGATCAGATGGCAGGGTTTAGCAGTGGGTTCTCCTCTCGTCAGGGAGCAATTAATTGGAGTGGCAATAATTTGCATGGATTAATGGGAACTAGATCAGCTGATGCTTTGGATCATGAACTAGTCTGTGAAGAAGGGCAGGGATCGGAGGGCAAGAGTGAGCTTGGCAACCAATTGACTCTAGATTTGTTGGGGAAGAGGGCTATATTGCAGTTGGACCCATCCATGAATAATTTCCCTTCCTATGAGGATGCACTACAAGAACCATACTGGAATCAGTAATTAAGCTAATTAATCTATAGGTTGTATCATCTCTCTTCCCCCCCTGCTTTATTAAATTTATCATTAGATTCTCGTCTTTACTATGCTGCTTTTCCTAATTAATTTTACATCATCATTAAATTTTACTAATCTTCCATTGTTTTTTTATAATTCTATCTAGTCATAACATGACATGATATGTTTAATTTAACATAGTATGATTATTATAATACTGAAGAGTTAACATGGTAGAGTAAAGCAACCGCAGCAAGTTATTTATAAAAATAAACGTATTCGTTGAGTGGACGTCTGTCAGTTGATACAATAATAATAGATCGATTTGGACGATATTATCATTCTAATAACTAAAATATACACAGGACTGTATTAATTAATTCCAAACTTTGTCAAAGTATTTGTGTGCACTTGGCAGATGGCGTGGCAAGGCGTAGCTGACCAAGGAAACGGCAATATCTTTCATATCAGTGGCAGATACAATGTCTCTTTCCGAAGTACCACTAGGACTGTAGCAATTCCATTAAGCTACAGCATGCATGCATGCTGCATGCAGGCATTGGACGCGAGATTAATAAATGAGCAAATTAATTGGTTGCTCAGGTGAGTGATGAATTATTGACTCGAGAAGTTTTTTCATAAAAAAATAATAATTGACTCGAGCATAATTGCGCAAGGCTTATGGATGTTAAGTGATGGTCTTAAATTAGCCTTGCGTTAGTCAGTAAGGCCGCAAATACTTAAATTTTGGGCGTGTAATTTCTATTTTTTCCCCCACATATGTTTAAATAAAATATATTTTTTGTATTACTTTTCTTTATTCATTATGCCATTTGTTTGTGATTAGCTGATATGAGATCCCAACAAGTGACCGTATTTCCAATCGAACCTACAATTTGTGACCCTAATCCCCTACAATGAGTACTGCAAAGTCACACGCAAGTGAAATCTAGAATTGCCTGCTTTTCAGAACTGACTGAATAAATTGTAAGTTTAGGTGCCACAATGAAATTAACACTTTAGTTAAAAGATAATCAGAAACACCTAATTATCACAGAATATTTCGCCACTCAACTTTGGCAAATTACATAAACAAAGCCACTCAATTTTATTGGCGATCGATTAAAATTACAAAGTATGCAAGAAACATATTGAGGTTAATTGTCGTTAACTAGTAATGATCAGTAAAATCTGAAACAAAAAACATGCTTTTGTGATGAAATTTGAACATTAACAGACTGAGTGGTAAGGACGTGAATTATCAAATTTTGGGACTGCAAAGAATGACGCAAATACGCAGTTTACATTCAGAAATTGAACTTTCATAAATACAGTGAAATTAGATTATAACGTATGCCTAGGAGAGTGATCTGATTGATGAACGATCGATCATCTTGAAGCAGCTTCAGCAGGCTTTTCTTGTGGTGTTGTCGCTCCGTAGAGGTCAATGTTGCCAACGCCCGCAGGAGGTCCGATGCTACAACGATCGGTATTATGCAACTTAATAGCGTCCTTGATTTTCTGAAACTGAATTTGGAGAGGATGACCATTTAACAACATCCTCATTCCGCAATGCAGCATGCAGGCCATAGAAAACAGTCATTTAAGTGAAGAACATGAGAGAGAAAATATCCAACCTTTGCCAAGGAGCATGAAAAAGATTCCAACAGCCCATCTGCACCCCGGTAGAAATGAAAATAGGGAAGAACTTTAACATTTAATCTTTTGCACATTGGCTTGTTTTCATCGAAATTCACCTTCATAAATAGTATCTCTGGATGTTCTACAACTGTTTTGCAGAGCTGAAGCATATTTAACAGAAAAGCAATGCCATTGAAAGAAATCCTCATATTCCACCAAATCGAGCAGGATGTTATATTTATACAATATCATTTAAAACTGCCTTATTCGATTTTGAGTATTTAAAAGTCTATGCGCCTTAAGATAATAATTGTTTTAAAAAAAAGGCATAACTTTCTGAGTGAGCTAAAGTTCAGCTGGCGTCTTGGATAAGACCCAAGAATGTCATTCAGCATATCTATAAAGAATACAAAATGTGAGTACATATATCTAGTTGTATCAGTTAAATAACAATGGTCTAAGATCAAGGACAAAAACAATGAGAAAAATGATGGTCAGATAATGAAACAATGTATACTTTAGAGACACCTCACAGCCACTTAGTAAAGTATAGTCTCCAATATTCTACATGGGCTGATTAGACATACGTTTCACAAAAGTTTCAGAGGAACAGCATGGCAGAAGGAGATCAAATAAAAAGTTACAAGGCACCAAGATTTGCAAGGGGACTCACATATCCAACAATCTATTTAGAGTCACGTATGACCACAACAAGAAATTATTGATGAAGCTTGGTCCATATAGTGCATATCCCATAAATCCACTGCTGTAGCTTCTCTGAATCAATTTGATCAGATAGTAGATCTTTTGACACTATGAGTTGGAAAAAAGAGCGGGCCAAAAGTTAAGCCTCTATTCAAAGTTCTATTCCTCTATCAAAGCAACAGGAAGAAGTCACATTTGATCATATGGGGGGAATACAATTGGTCATAATCTAAGTTGTGGACATCAAAGATAAGGCTAAATATCTCCAGAGCAATATAATAAAGCACACTTATGTTAAAAAAATAAAGTCTGAGATGGGTTCAGATATTCAATTTTCTATTGTAAGGAAGACTCATCGACTAGGATGCAATAAGCGTGAAGTTTGACAGAGAACGCTGTTCCAAAGCTTTCTTAGCTGGTGGATAAACCATGGCCATCATAAGTGCATTTTTGCTTCATGAGGTGCTCCAAAGCACAAGCTAGGAAGCTACATAGAATTTGATTGTCAAACTAAGCAAGCATGCATCTACAAAAAATGTTTCTGTAATGATGAATGTGCTCTTATAAAGAAGTTTAAAGGTGTGAGTTTGACTGCAAAGCAATTGAATCAGAGATTGGATTTGTAATCATTTAAGTCATAGAGCATCACAAAGATACATTAGTTATTGAAAGAATTTGAAGAATCACTCATAGAATGGAGTGGAAATTAATAGATATAGCTAAGAGATGATGCAAAGTACCCTTGGGTATAATGCTCGACAAGAGGCACACCATGTGCCATAAAACTCGACGATCACAAGCTTATCACCAGCTTCACTGAGTGCATGAATAAACTCTTCTGTGGAATTAATATCAATCATATTAGGCCCAGGTGTTTTCTCCCACCACTTTGGCTTATCATCCTCGGCAACAACTGCATTAACCTAAGATAAACAACTATAACATAACGAAACACAATAGACAAAAAACATGAACTTTTAAATGACATGGAAGGTATTGCCTCTCGAGAGATCAAATTAAGAAATATGAACCATCAAATGCATAATAAGATGCATACATCTGTGCCCATAAATGCATACAGATTATTTAAAGAATGAATAAATTTAACAAACTAATAGAATATTGTGAGTTAAGTGATAAGAAGCTAAGCTGAATCAATAACCTTCTGACAAATTAGTTTTAGGTACACTTCCTTCACTCTACCACCTCAGGAAATCTTGAGGTGCTAGTACTTTCCTGCTTAACCAATATCAGCCACATTTACTTCCATACTCAAACATATCGAGTCATGGACTAAACTGGCCAACAAAAAATGCATTGCAAAGTTGCAGTAGGGCATTAAAATGTCATAACCAATAGGCTAAAATATGCACCAAAAACAAACACTCAACTGTATATTGGGTTGATCAGTAACTTATATATCATGCAATGTGGATTGCTGAATTATCATTGAACTATAGTGTCATTATGGGTTCAAATAAGACAACTGTATTAATTTGTCACACTCAATCGCTAGCACAAAATGCTCGCCCATCTTAGTTTATAAACCCCTCTTATTAACCCACAACTCTCAGATGTAAGACTAAATTCGGATGTTTACAATAACCCCAACAGACCTAAAGTATATTGATGTGTGTGTCTAGATCCAAAGTTCTACTTATAATCCAGAAACATTCAAAATTTTCAAATGTCTTACCATGAGGTCCATGATTAAGAATATGATTGCTCAAATAATTATAATGGATCCGTTCAGATGAAAGGACTAAGTCATTAACTTCATTAGCTAACAATGCTAACGTCCAAGTTAACAGTGGTACACCTGTCTGAAGTTATAAACTCTCCTCATTTGCCTGCAACTCATTAACTTCATTGGCTAAAAATGCTAAAAATCCAAGCTAGCAGTGGCTTGCCCATTAGAACTTATAACCTCTCCTCATTATCTGCAACTCTTATTGACTAAATTTGCTATTCCCACCAAGATCAAAAGTCTAATTGATAAATTGGAATATTTCGTAGTCGATGACATAGGAAGCATAATAGTGGCCTCACTAGCGTAGAGGCAACCATTTTGTAATACCTTAGAAGGTCTAGATTTAGGTACATTTGATAAATCCAACGGGTAAAAGAAGCTAGGCGGGACAAGTATGGAGAAGAGCAGTATAGCCATAACCCGCCCTGCGCCACCCCACCCCACCCGACTCTATTTATAGGGCAAAGATGAGAAGTTAAAAAATTGCCGACCACATTATCATCCATACACCAAACAGTTATGTCATACTACAACCTCCAAACTAGTAGTCAGATGACCTGTTTAATGTAGTTATATAAGAGCATCCACAACAACACAAAAATATTTCTCCCAAATATTTATGATCCCCGTGTCCACATCATCAATCAAATATCTCACTCCTCAAATATCCCAAATCCCGAAATCAAATATTCCCCCAACCAAATATTTATAGGTTTCGCCTACCAAATATCTCACTCTCAAATATCTCAAATTATATAATCAAATATCCTACCAACCAAATATTTATGGGTCACACTATCATTTTATTAATTTACATCTAATTTTATAATTAAACAAAATTAATTATACATATCAATTTTAAATTTGATATATTTCATAAATATTTTTTACTTAATATTTATTGATATTTTGATAATTACTAAATATAATAATTTAATAATAATATTTTATTTAAACATAAGGAGACATATATTTTTTAAAAAATAATACAATATACACGAATATAAATGTCTCACATACTTGAAATGGAAATACAGAAGTACAAACCACGTTAATAAAACATAGAATGATAAACCATATAAATTAAAAACCACAATTAGATAATAAAATAAATACATATTCACTACATGTTCAATCTTTTCTTCATTTGCTCACATCTCGCTAGATGGTTCTTGCCTCATGTGTCCATTACAAGAAGTCGATGTGCTTGAATGAGTTAGTCCACTTTCTTACTATTATTATACTCCTTCAAATGTGCTACTGACTGTTCCATAGCCTTATTCAATTCATCAATTAGGCCTACTCTTTCTTTACCTTTCCTCTTTGCTGCTTTCTATCACATTGGACGAGATCGGGTTTCTCTATCATCCACATCAACAGTTGTGTTAGGATTGGAAGAGTCCATATGTGCACCTGATGATTCTGATGCCCGTGCTTTCTTTACAACACGTCGCTCTGGGAATTGAAAAGTGTACATTGGACTATCTTTCACAATTATCCACACATGTTCATATTAGAAACTTTTGTATTCTTCATGAGGTCGCACCATCAAATCATCGTCGCTCCATCCGCTTGGTCGATCATTGTACCATTTATTGTAGATTCCATTATATTCATTCACGACCTTTTTCACCGAAGTCCAATGTGATTTTGCTTTATCTACCGTTCTCTTTTTAACTCCCTTATCTAGATTGGTATGGAAGTATGTCACCATCCGTTCCAAAAAAGACTCACTTTTCTAGGCATCACCAACTACTGAATTTCGCTCATGATTGTGTAGACTGCTGCAAAGAGCTTATCATCTGCTACTGTTCGCTTGCTATGATCTTCATCTGATTCGTTGCCCGTCTCAGTTGTTTGATCGAAAATAATATTGTCAAGCACTATTTAAGATGAGAATGAAAAAAATTGTGAATTGGGGACTACATGAAATGTTTCTATACCTTTAACACTTCACTTGCATCGACACTAGCTTTTTTCTCGATTCATTTGATTAAATCACTGTAGATTAAAGCAGATTAATTCCATGAGATGGAGCTTGCATGAAATATTGGTTATTCTGCCAATATTCTAGTGGACATGTATAAAACAAAACTCGAGGGTTGCTACTTAGAAAATTTGGATAACTTTGAAATTATATAATATTGTGGTGGTATAGAAAAGGTTGAAAATTTTGTGGGTGTTGTGTGAGAAATGGAAATGAAGGAGGTTATAGATTGGAACGAACTTAAGAATTTTCTTCCACTTGAATTTTTGTCATTGGAGAATTCAACAAATTCCCAAAATAATGACTAAAATTTTTATCCATTTCTCTCTAAATATTTTTTGGGTACGCAGTGGATTTTTTGTTGAAAGATGAATGAAAAAATGAGATATATATAAAAGAAAAACGTAGTTGTTACCCAACGTTCTAAAAATTGAACGTTGAATCTTTAACATTCAACTTTAAAAAAAATTAAAAAAAACAAAAACATTGACAACAGCTGCTACAGCAACAGTAGGCGCGTGGGAGCATGGTTCGCCGTAACGGACGTGGAACGGCCGGAACAGACATGGAAGGGTCGGAACAGCATGGGAACGCCCCACGACGTTCCAAAGTTCCAGCGTATAACGTGGGTTGCTTTGGGACGTTGTTCTTCGGGGTTATAACTGTTGGAGCAATCTTTGAACCCTAGGTTTTGATGTTTGAACATTGGTTTAAGTTAGATTTATTGTTGTACTAATATGCAATGTGAGTTTGCAGAAGACAGGTACAAGTACAACAGGTAAAGTCCAAGATGGAGTTTGGCAAAGGAGAAAATCCAAGTTGAGTTTGACATGTATGTTTGGTATATTGGCTGCGTAAAGTCCAAGGGTGTAGTCTTGGCAGCGTAAGTCCAATCATGTACTTGTGTGTTTGTTTGTATTGGCTGCGTAAAGTCCTGGGGTGTAGTCTTGGCAACGTAAGACCAATGGTTGAGTCCGACGACAATGACCGAGGCTGACGGAACCATCTATAAGGCGAGGCGCGAAGGATGGGGAGGCAGCCGAGGGACACGAGGCTGATGGAGGATGGCTAGAAGGCTAGGTCTAGGTTGGTCGGACGAGGACGAGTGCTGTGTGATTGTACTCGG
>JBAMIB010000104.1:5591489-5603661 GCA_037177415.1 Kaempferia rotunda | reverse complement strand
TATTATTTATCATTCTTATCGGCGTCATTATTGACGATTTCAGCGTTGCTGTACTTTTTAAATTATATTGATATAAAAAATGTCTAAAAAATTATTTATATTTTTATATAAAAAAATTATTTTTCCTTCCAAATTCGGGAAATTGACTGTTCGGTTCGTACCGCGACAAGAAGCGTCGCAGAGACGGCCTCTGCATGGACGCCGCGACGCCGGCGTTCGTGTCAGCCTCCAACTCAATCACAATCCACTTAACAATGCTTGCGTTCGAGACAGATGACGATACAGCGGAGCTTTCATGGAGTCGGAGGGCAAAGAACCGCCGCCAATAGCTGCTGTGGAGGCGGAGGCGGCCGGGAGCGGCGAGTTCAGTAAGAAAATATTGAAGGTGTTGGCGTCGGTGGACGAGAGCGAGGGCAGCCTGCACGCACTCTCCTGGGCGCTCGACAACTTCTTCCCGTCCAGCTCCGGTGACTCGCCAGCGGCGGCGGCCCTCTGCAGACTCATCCTCCTCCACGCGCAGCAGCCGCTGCAGCATTTCATGTATCCCGTCGGACCATGCACGCATCAATTGATCGCTCATCCCTTCCTCTCGTCAATAATTACATCTACAAACTTATTTAAAAAAAAAAATCACTAATTCCATTTTTCAGCAATCTACGCCACGTCACTATCAGAAAATTGTCATATACACATTGTAAAAACCTATACCTACGGACATCGATTTCCGTCATTTTTAATATGTCTTTACCCATGATTTTTTTACCGTGAGTATTACATATAGTGACGGTATTTTAGCTTTATCAGAAAATGCCTCGGCCTATACCTACGGATTCTATTGTATTACTATAAGTTTTAGCAACGGGACTAAAAACTGTCACTAATAATCATCAAGTATTTACCCACTGAAATAATTCGGTCACTATATACTGTAGATCAAAGTCGATTTTAGTCCATGGATATAGCTTATAATGATTGTTTTTTAGGGTATAAAAAAAATTAAAATTTAAAATTATATATATATAATTTAAAATTCAATAGCTTCCGTGATATCTGGTCTCGGAACATGGCGTTCTGCCTCTAGCCGTCGTTCCTTTTGCTCCTCTCGTCGAGGAGTTGGACCTGGAGGTGCTCCAGGCACCGGGCGTCCTCCTCCAACTGCTCGTTGAGTCCGTCGATCTCCTTGTCCTGTGCAATTGAATTTTGTTCAGCTTAGACAACCAACATGATAAACTGGCGTGCTAAGAATATCTAAATTTGTGTTTTTATTTTTGTTTGCTGCGTAGCTTAAGGATGAAGATTCGCAGGGTCGCAGACCTTTCTGTTCATCTCTTGGACGACGACCCGACGCATGCTCTCGACGACGTCTACATTCACAAGCTTGCGTTTCTTGCCGACGAGCCACCCTTTCGGGTAGGACGCCACCTCGGAGTCTGGCGGAGGACAAGTCAGCATAGATCGCGATCACCGGTTGAAACAAGTTTTTCATTCATTTTTAACAGCGATTTGGACGGAATGACGGATTTGGAAAAACGTTCAAAAATCGGATGACTAAATTATGTTAAGTGAAACATAAGGGACGAAAATGAGAACACGTCAAAAAATGAGGGACTAAATTGAGTTTTTCTCATTAAAAAAATTTAATAAAAAAGCTTGAAGGATTGTAAATATGAGATTTGAGATTTGTAATTCAAGAGAGTAGTGAAAATTTAAATCTGTCTTTTTCTTTTGAAAATAGAGCTCATAATTAATGATAGAATAGTCTTTTTCATTGTAGAGAAAATAGTAGATTTTTATATTTTTGACGTGACATTGATACGACACATTTAGAGTTAAAAAAAACCTAATTTAAATGTTTAACTTTAGAGATGTCCTAATTTTTTTTTTGTGGACTTTATATTATCAATATTTTTGTTCATCATTAACTATTCATATTATTAATTTTGAGATGAAAGTACAGACTTAAAATTTTACTATTATTTTTTAAATACAAATCTCAAACTTTACCTCCATAAGGATTAGAGTTTTTTTTAGCTTTTTTAATTTCATAAATCTTTTTAAAAATATATGCCCTTCGCATGTGAAGAAAACAATCTAAGGCCTAAAAGTTAATGAAAGCCAAATGGTCTGACTAAAGCAACAGGACATCAAAAAGGAAATGAAACACCTGAAACACAGCATAAAAACAAATTTAGAAGTATAACACAAACTTGAATTTCAACTCATGAACAGCCAATTGGACAGTATGTTCACATTAGAACACCAAATATTAGACCACAAAAGCAAGAATAAAATGGCTAAAACATTGTGACATAAAAGATGTCCCAATTTAGAAAAGAAAAATATACAATGAAAGGTAAAGGATACACTTTCTTTCTCTCTCATTCTATTCGATCCGGTAAGAAATATCACGAGCAGACTTTTTTTATGGCATTTAGTAGATATTTTTTTGGCCAAACAATAATATTTAAATTCGGTTGGTACCGTTCATGTCCATTGTGCCCTATTAAAAATTAGTTCAGATCTTTTGTTTGTTTTATTTGTGTATTCATGTCACATTCATTGATTAGATGAACCATTAAATCATGTATCTAATTAAAAACATGATCCAAGTTACGTCTCGGGCTGGCCGTTTGACGACGTAACAATCCCGCAGACGGTTGTGTTCTCGCCCGCTCCAGATACGCGAGACGGATCGGATGCAACAGCCATTTTAGAGGAGTTTGTTTATCCATGTTTGGCCGCCACGTGTAGATTCTGATTGTCGTCGATGATCGTTTGGCTGCACGAACGGTTGCATATTGAATTCTAGGACCCATTAGCAGATTGTTGGTTTTGTTCCGGAACATTTTTTAATGCCACGAGGCGGTACTTCATTGGGTAGAAATTTTACCCAGAAGCGAGAAACCAGTGTATTCGAGGGAGGGAGAATCAATGGCGGTGGCGGAAGTGTGGGAGACGCTGAAGCAGGCGGCGGAGTCCTATACGGGCCTGTCGCCGGCGTCGTTTTTTACGGTACTGGTTTTGGCAGCGGCGATAAGCTACACGGTGGCGGGGTTCTTGGAGACCCAGCCGCCCGCCCCGCTGCAGCACGAGCGCGAGGCGGTGGAACGAGAGCCCCTCCCGCCACCGGTGCAGCTCGGGGAGGTCTCGGAGGAGGAGCTCTGCGCCTACGACGGGTCCGACCGTAAGAAGCCGCTGCTTATGGCCATCAAGGGTCAGATCTACGACGTTTCGCAGAGCAGGTAATTCTTCTCCCTTTCCCTTTGCTTGTCTAAGCTATCGTGGTTCCGCTAGGGTTTAAAAATTATATTTTAATTTTTTTAGTAAATTAAAAATTATTTATTACTTCTTTAATTTTTTTCTATATACAAACTCATATATAATATTATTAATTTTATAATTTTCTAAAAAAAAATTTAATATATAAAATTATTAATCCTTACCATCTTTTTATTTTTCTTTTTGATTTTTTTAAAATAAAAAATTATTTAAAATCTCTAATTTTAAACCTTAAATATATATATTATACCTCATCAACTTTTATTTTTTTTTTTTTATTTTAAAATTTCTTTAATTGAACACTATAACTCAACTCTTAAATCTTAGGTAAAATCTAATAGATTTAACCAGGAGATAAAAAAATTATTATTACACATCCTAAATATATACCCCATGAGCACTTAATTTTTTTTAATTTTAATTTTTTTTTAGTTTAAATACTATAACCCAACCCCTAAACCCTAAAAACAAAATCTAATTAGCCTAACTCCGGAACTAATTTTTTTTTTTTAAAAAAAAGGCATTGAGTGAATTGAGATGTTTAGATTCAATCTAGGTGTTTCAACTACTATCGTGGATAAAATCCATATGGTTTCGTTCATAGCGTAATAAGTTTAAACATACAGATATATAAATTTAAAAATTTTGGACTCCTTAATATTTTGGGCCCTGGCCAATCGCCCAAGTTGGCCCAAGCTCTAGGTCTGGCTTGGAGCTCAAGGAATTCGATTCAATTCAAGGATAAAATGGTAAAAATATAAGAATTCAATTCAATTCTAATAGATTCCAAATAAAAGAATTCAATTCAATTCTAATAGATTCCAAATAAAGGAATTCAATTCAATTATGTTATTTATAAATTCAATTTAATTTATGATATAATTCAATTTAATTTCATCACTTACAAATTTTTCAAACGGAGTATACATGATTTCATTACTAAAAGAGAGTTCTTATGCCAATTGTAAAGTTACGTCCTTCGATTTTGTTTCTGAGTTTGATAAATTTTCAAAAAATGTAATCTTTAGCATGGATTTATAGGGGGAGGGGATGAAAGCAGTGACAAATGGGCCATTATTGATAAGTTAATGGTTGGTCTGCATAACACGTAAAGATATATTTTGAGAATATATCTTATAAAACATGAATCACTGATTAAGAAAAGTGTTTCAATCAAATCGCATAACTTTGGAACCACGATCAACATGTGATAAATTGGCTTTCAGTTGAGGTAAGGAAATTTTGACATGGTGTGCAAGCTTTTGAGAACCTAGAGGCTCTGAGCGAAGAGATGTGGGATTATTGAGAAGCTTGCTTACCTATTTGATTGGTCCTTGGTTAAAAAGCTTGCTTATCTAGAGGAAAAAGAAACAGATCAGAGGTGAAGGTATGTGGAACCACCCTATTTTTCTACAGGGTTCATGCTAAAATGGGTGGGAAGACAAAGAAACTCCTCACAGCAAATGTGAACTGCTCAAGATACACTCTCGATCAATCATTGATCATTCCATTTTATGTTTTTTAAACTTAACTTTGATTGAACTGCCAAATTTTGCTGTTGCCGTTTGATTCTAATAACATTGGTAGACAGTGGAAGTCTCCTCGACCTCGATCAAACATAATATCTTTTGGTGGATTGTATGTCTATATGTTGTGTTTCTTTTAAAGCTAAATTGAACATTTTGTTTGCTCTGTTCCAAAGCATTGACATCTTGTACTATCCGGGAGAATTTTGTTAGTTGTTACCTATTACCATTTGAAGATGAAACAGAAACAAAATGCTTCAAACAGCATTTTTGCACTTTCTACTTGCAACTAAGGAAGGAGGGGCTTAGAAAAACCCTGTTAGTTGGTTTCATTACGGTGTCAATAGTATCATAGTAAAGTTGATTTTCTCTTAATTGAAATATTCATGATAATTTTTCTCTCTAGATGTTATTATCTATTGCATAAAGACATAAATGTACTTCTTTCACGCTTGCATTGCCATATTGTTTCCACAGGATGTTTTATGGACCAGGTGGTCCGTATGCATTGTTTGCCGGTAAAGACGCAAGTAGAGCGTTAGCAAAGATGTCATTTGAACCGCAGGATTTGACCGGCGATCTCTCCGGTCTCAGTCCCTCTGAAGTCCAGGCCCTCCGGGACTGGGAAAATCAGTTCATGAGCAAGTACGCGAAGGTGGGCACGGTTAAGCAGACTGTACCTGTGACGGTGACCGAGGGATCGGATGCTGGTGCACCCAATGCTATAGAAAAAGCTACTCCGGCCACAGAAGACAGCTTAGACAGTCGAGCAGATGATGCTGCACAAACAAAGGATGTTAAAGCCGACCTTGTCGATGCCTCGTCAGAGCCTAAAGCAGCAGAAGCTAATGAAAATTAGCCCTCCGTCAGGTGAGGATCGAGAGGGCAAACTACTTACTATCTTCCTTCTGAGCAATAAATTGGATATATGCCATAAATGCATATCAAATGAAGGCTTGCATCAATTATAATAAAATTAAAGTAGTGCCATGAAATACTAATCTGTTAGACTTAAATTCTTGTTCACGACAATTCTATTTTCTTTAAATTCTACGAAACGGCACATTGACCTATGAATTACCATCATCACGCCAGATTTCGCAAACATCTTTACTAAACTAGCATTTGTTAAACAGAATTATAATCAATCATAAAAAAACTGATAAACATGCTATTTAATATAAAAAAAGAAGAAATTAAACTTACAGATAAATGTAATCGGACAAACAAATCAATCGAGGATATTAATCTAGGCATTAAAATACTTGATTGCTAAATAATCAATTGAGGCCGGCAAGCTCAAATGCCCCATCACCAAACAAGATTTGTCAAGCGAGATACCCAGAATCGAGACTGTTTGTATATTGATCATGTAACATCAGTTTCAACTAAAAAGTTATTTAACTGAAACGGTTAAACTACTGATAATCATTAACCCACTGATAATCATAAATCCACGATGGATAATCATATTTTACATAAATTAATTCCTGATAAAGTCGAGAGAAATACCTTTTTATGCAATGACCTGCTTACTTTTCTAATATACCTCTCTATGCCGGCCGCGTGAAACGCTCAGGGTCAGCAACCTTTTACCAAATGTAACATCAGTTTCAACTAAAAAGTTCTTTAACTGAAAAGGTTAAACTAATGAGAATCATAAATCCCTGAGCAAAATATCAAGAAAACTGAAGGTATTGCAGATGAACTGACAGCATATGGTATCAAGGGGAAAACAAACAACACAAGGGTACGATACACATCAAGTGGATTGGAATTAGGACCACAAATGGAAACATGATTAACTGGCACTACAACCATAACATTAACATCACTCTGAAAGAGTTGACTTGAGCTCCTCGCTGCTCTGCAATTCCATCACAATATCACATCCTCCAATCAATTCGCCCTTGTAATAGAGCTGAGGATAGGTTGGCCAGTTAGAATAGGTCTTCAATCCCTGTCTCACTTCTTCATCAGAAAGGATATCAAAGGACCCAAAACTGATTCCTTCTTTCTGGAGGGCATTAACAACTTTTGAGCTGAAACCACAGCGCGGTGCGTCAGGTGTTCCCTTCATGAAAAGCATCACTGGTGATGAGGTGATGATGTTTTTCAGCCTATCCTCGAGCGTAACCTTTGGAACCACTCCTTTTTCAGCTAAAACCCTCTTCAACTCCCCACTCTTTTGCATCTCCAACACAATATCGGATCCTCCAATCAGTTCGCCTCCTATATATAGTTGGGGATAGCTTGACCAATTAGAGAAAACTTTTAGACCCTGCCTCACTTCATCGTCAGATAAAATATCAAAGCTATCAAATGCAACCATCTCTTGCTGAAGAATTTCGACAACCTTGTGACTGAACCCACACTTTGGTTCCTCTGGTTTCCCTTTCATGAATAATATCACAGGGCTTGAGTTTACAAGAGTTTGAAGCCGAAAAGCAACTTCGGCACTTAGGCCTGTGGATTCAGAAATGTCACCACTTTTTTCTGGTATAGGACTTTCTGGATTTTTTGCAATTTTGGTTTCGTTTGAAATGATAGGAATTCCGTGGTCCTTGAACACATCTTTCAACTCACCACTTTCATGCATAGCAACTACAATATCACACCCGCCAAGAAGATCACTCTTGCAGAAGAGCTGAGGGAAAGTAGGCCAATTGGAAAACTTCTTCATTCCTTCACGTACCTCATTGTCCAAAAGAATGTCAAAGCTACTGAAATCAACTCCCTCATTCTTCAATATATTAACCACCTTTCGACTGAATCCACACTTAGGTTGCTCTGGACTTCCTTTCATGAATAAGAAAACAGGATATGAGTCGACAAGCTGCTGTAGACGCTTTCTCAATTCATCACTGAGGCCAGAGTCCATTTCTTCAGTTTTGGAAGAGACACTTTGTGTTGCCATGTTTCTCGCAATTTCCAGAACTGTAGGGCCAGCAGCGATCCCTAGACTTGCTGGTGAAGCAGATTCTACAGAGCTAGCAGGTCCAACAAGTTTTGCAACCTTGTTAGCTAAAACAGTTGGGTTTGCCCCCTCAAGTGTATCAATACTTTTACCATCCTGAAATGAAATAAAACTAAATATTAATATTCTGAAAATGGAAGCTAAAGAAAAAAAACTGTCCTAATCAATCAAATCTTCCACTCAAATGTTATGGCCCGATTAGTTTGTAAACCAAACAAATATCTCAAACTAACACCAAGCACTTAATGCCTTACGTGAGATTTCACCTATAGCACAATACCCCCACAACATTGAGTTTAAAGTATTTTCCATGTTCATTTGTTACATGAAACAGAAATGACCCATACATGGATTAATCAAAATATAAAGCCCCTCAAAGAAAATGTCAAAAGGATTAAAATATTAGTGATCGTGTTGAATTATCTTCAAAAGATTTGATATCTGGACTGAAATTGATGATGATCTTAAAAAGAAACTTTGAATGTGAAATTCAAGATGATCTTCAAAATAGAAATATCCACTGATTTTCAAATGAGTAAAATTTTCTTTCTTAACATCAAATCAAAGAAATTGTAGGACTCTAAAGTTTGTGATTATGAATAGAAAAAATGCAAAGGGCCGTAGTGAAAATAGATAGAAAGGTAGGTTTCCAATATCTAAAAAGGTAGATAGATAGGAAGGGATGCTGATGAAATTTGATATTACTTTTGAAAGATTTGGTTTTACCTCTGGTAAGTAATGCTCTCTAATTCTACTTGATGAAGAGATGAAACTTGAAGAGAGACAAACACTAATCAATCTCTAGAAGTTACAACTAATGGAGTGAGCGTCCAAGTCTACACTGAGTCTAAAGATGAGAAAAATGCCAGGAGAAGATTAAGTTTTTGATAATTTTACACAGAGAGATGAAGATGGTGTTAGTAGAAACTAAGAGCGAACAAAATTTAACCACCACACTGACAGGAAGTACATGTTGGACAAAACAAACTAACATATTACACAATGTACAGAAGATAAGTGAATCATGAAACATTGATGTTTAAGCAGAAGCTTAGAGACATGGAACTAATTACAAGAGATAGAAGGGAAGCCATCAAGTGCTGCAGTACGCATCAATAAATTTTTTAAATTATCAACCAGGTCCAGAAGAGAGGAGGAAATAGACTAGAGAAAGTGGTAAGATGAATTAAGAAATGGGAGGTTGTGTCCTCATATCAAAGTTCTGACTCCTAAAAAAATTGAAGAAGATAACCTAATTCTACACTACATATATATAGAACTCAGGGACAACCAGACACCCAATCAGTAAATACCTCACGTGGCCTTAAACCACATAAGTAATTAAAACCCTCATTAACTCTAAAATGTAAAAAATCTAATGAACAAAACTTACTGCAATCTACTGAATATGAAAGCCTTCCAGCCTTTCAGAGTAAATTATAAATAAAATTGCTCAATGCCAGAATTATTTCTGCCACTCAATAACGTTCAGTATTTTCACCAAGAATTTAGTCATAGCACTGACCAAGTACATGTTTGAAAAAGAAAAAAAAAAATCTTTGCCATGATACTTTTGAATATAAAGTAACAGTTAAATGGAATAACAATCTGAACATTACTGTCAGACTAGTGCCTTCCAGTACAATACTTTTAAAGGTTAGATCTGACAAAATCTTGTTATAATCTTTCCAATAGTATGCAAACTCTTGTCCAACTAACCCCTACTACAGGAAATTTATTTCAAATTAAGGTACCATAAAAATATCTTTACAGTAGTCAAGATCACAATGTAGAAATCATCCATCTTTGTGCACCTTTAAAAACAAGAAATAGCTGGGAAAGAACCAACCTTGCAGAAGACAAAATAAGGAACAGCTGAAATTGCATAAGTCTCAGAAATTTCTGGGTGCTCTTCAGCTTCAACCTAAAAGGATACTAAGCTTATAAGATCAAATAACAATGGAAAAAAAATGCAAACATAAAGTTCCAAGGCAAACATTGAGATGTATGCGAACGAGAACAAAACATGCCAAAACTAATGAAACAAAATAAATTAATTATTAAAAAAAACGAGGTATGCATTCTCATTGAAACTAATTAGATGCTAAAAGACTCAAGTTGTTTGAATAAATTAAAAGTCTTTGGCTGTTAGAGGCCCCTCAAAATGATAACCCTTTTTTTCTTTTCCCTTTTCTCTTACTTCCTATCTCACGGTTAGGCGGGCTCCTATCAAACCCTAAGTCGTATCAGTTCAAAGAAAGATTCTTTCCCAGAAAACAGAAAGAGAAAATAGTAGAACAGCAGGCTACCGACCCTCAGGAAGAGAGCTTGAGGGAAGTCTGTGGCGAGATGGCTGAATACTTGATCCATCTGCTTCGATGCCTCACACCAAAACGCCCAGAAGTGGACGACCACCGCCGTCGCCCCGAGGAGCGCTTCATCGAGCTCCGCTTTTGACCCAACGTCCTTAACCACGCCGCCTCCGCCGCTCCCCATCCTCTCTCTCTCCCCTGCGAACCCAAACCGATCGGAAATAGTAATAAAGTTGAAGCCTGTGGCTCAATTTTAAGATCCTTGCGGTATAAGCAGTGACAACCGTTATAATGACTTCGATTGCAGAAATCGGAGGAACAATTAAATAAAACTTGACATAAAGTTTCCGTTATATTTATCATAACAGGCGTCACCACTCTCGTCTGCGCGACAGTAGCAAATGCCAAATGATCACTAATCAAATGGATTAATATGTTTAACTAAATCACATGTTATTTTAAAAATTGGAAAAAATAAATAGATTTTCTTAATTTTTTAATTATAAAAGATTTAATTTTTTTTAATAGAAAAAGCGACTCACACCTGATCTATTCTTATGATATGAACTATTTTTTCTGCGGTTGGAAAATAAAGAGGTTGGAGGATATTGATATTGAAGCATCTCTTAGATGCCTTTTACTTCTTTTTGTTTTCCCTACTGCTCTGCAATCCAGATTCTTCCTTAGCCTTTTAAATAAAACTAGTTATGACGCATCTGCGTTGTACATAATATATAAATACGTATATAATAAGAGAAATAATAAAATAATATTAATTAAAGTATTTTAGTATTAAAATACATGGTGTAAAGTACTTTCCTCTTTGAGAGCCTGAGAATATGAATGTACCGAAGCTGAGTTCTATTTTAAAGTAATTATCTCAATCACTTTTGATCTGATTGTATTCCAAAGAAGTCACTTGGGTACGACTCAAGTTCCGACTCTATGTTTCAATTACGGTTCACCATTAACTCTCGGTTATCTTCATGTTCTCAACTCTCGGATGTCATGCAATTTTCGACTCCTGGTGCCAACTCATGGTTGCCACTTAGTATTTAATTTCTAGATTATTCTTCATAATGACCATTATGAAAAGGGAAAGTGTGGTTCCTACCCATATTGGTACCAAAATGAAGAGAAAAATATGAGCATTTATTTTAGAATAATGGGGCAGTAGTAATCTTTTATTCCCAAGAATATGGTAGCGGAGGAGGAACATGCAGAAATATATGGTGGGGTAGATGGTTTCCTATAAAAATGTATTAGCACTCTGATTGAGAGGTACATGCACACAATCATTGAAATCTTAATTCTCTAATACCTCTTCATCTTCTAAGAAACCCGACTTGGACGTTGGAGTGACTACTAAGAACTCTCCCGGGTTATCATCCTAACTCCTTATCTCTATTGCAGGCCACTAATCTCGATTCCAGTGATTCTCGTTAGATAGCAAAAAATGACACAACACCAGTGAGTTGATCGTCCGCGTTCTCAAGTAGGATCAACTTTGTAAAAAAATAAAAAAATAGAAATTGGGGTTCTTAAAGATTAGAACATTCTAAATCCGGATACAAAATAGAAATTAGTTTATTAATCATTCCCGTTGACATACAAAGATGGATAGATGCGACTGTGATTTTTTTTTTTTTAAATCAATGAGATACTGATGGATTGATGCGGCTGTATTGATATGGAGCGAAATAGATAAATTGGTAGAAGAGGCGAAATAGACGAATTGATGCGTTGTGATATTAAAAAAAAATAACTAAAAAGGAGAAAGCTTTTGCAAAAATTGAAGAGAGAGGGGGGAGGAGAGAACATAAAGAAATTAGGAGGCTTGACACGGTGAGAAGAACTGAAGCAGATGGTATAAATTAAATTATTAATCATATCTTAAATTATATTAGAATAATTGATACAGATGGATCATGCGTCTGTGAAATTTTTTTTAATTATTTTTTATGTGAAAAAAAGATATTATTATAATTTAATTTACAGATATTTACCAAAGGGCGCACGTGGAGATCAGAATTTACCAAATCACGCACCCAAGTTTCAAATTGACCAAAGGGCGCATT
>JBAMIB010000104.1:5522212-5534195 GCA_037177415.1 Kaempferia rotunda | reverse complement strand
CGACAGTCGAGGCCATCAGAAGTTGAAACAAACACAATTCTAGAGTCAATTGAAGCTGGTAGGAGATATTGATGCACCATCATTCCTTCTTGACATACGTTTAGCTACCATCTTCAATTTGTTCTTTGCTGCTATATATTTTTGCATATGGTTTGTTCTTGGATTTTTTTTTTTTTTCCTTTTCCCTTTTGGTTCTATTATGAGAGCTGAATTAGTGTTCATAAGATGCCAAATGAAATCTGGATTGGGTTACCTCTTCCCCAAATGAATTTGATGAAGCTGAGGAGTTAACATGTTATATTGACGGGGCGTTGGGGCAAGCGAATCATTTTTTACCACATGTTAACGATGACTGAGTGACCTTTTTAGATGAGAGTGATTTTATTCTCTAAGAAATTATTTTTTCAGAAATTTGATCCCTAACAATTTACCACTCAAGTACAAACTCGTTTATGCCAATAGAGTATAGTTATTATATAAGTACTTATCTACAATTTAAAAACAAAGAAACTTTTAAAGAAATAATTATATATTTTTTAATCAATTCTCTCTAATTTTAAAAGCATCCATTTGCTCCTTAAGATTTAAATGCCATCGACATTTTGCTCCCATCGTAGTTGAAAGGCTTTTAACATTATTATTTTATTTATTTATAATTAGAAATTTTATACAATTTTATTATGTTTTTAGTTAGGGGAGATTTTTAAAGGGATGTTGTTCTGGATTTATTTATTTATTTTTGCTTTAAAAAAAAAAAATGAAGTTGAGGTATCTTTAGATTCCTTCCGACGCAGCAGAGCCATCTCATTTTCTAACTTATCTTAACGCCATCGATGTCACCAGTCTTGGAAGCCGCTATCGTTTTGGTTCGATTTCCTCTCCGCCTGCCCTGCTGCTGCCTCCGCCGTCGCCCCAACTGTCGCCCTTTGTCGTCGTCGCGGCGCTTTCCAAAACACTTCTCCACCGTCACCACGTAATCAGTCCGGTTGCTCTTAATATCGATTTACTTCGTCTCTCAGTCCTCTTTTTCCCCCTCTCCCAGCACTTGTTCGATTACTATGCGCTGATTCGTCTCATCCAAGATCCCATTTTGACCAGTCGGAAATTGTCTGTGTCTTCGTCTGCGCAAGCAATCTTTGCCAAGGAAATGTCCTCCCTCGCGATCGACCCGGTGAACGCCGAAGAGTACGCCTCGCAGTCTAAATTGCTCCAGGAGTTCACGAACGTCCCCACCATCGATAAAGCTTGGATCTTTAAGTCTGGAAATGGTTATATACTTATATTCTTCAGAATGATGATCAAGGCTTCTTCGTGTTGCCTGTTTCTTTCATCTTATTGATTTTGCTCTTTGTTCCTTACTGTAAATGCAGCAAATACCTCGCGGGCGATGTTCATTGTCCGGCAAGTGGATCTTTTGACTAACAAGAAGAGGATGATGGTTTTGTCTTGTCATATCTCGAAGGGTAGTGAAGACTCTGTCGGCTTTCAATGGTCGCCATTTCCTGTGGAGATGAACGGGGCGTCTGCAGTTGTCCCATCGCCGTCAGGCTCGAAGCTTCTAGTGGTTCGTAATAAAGAGAATGATTCACCAACGGTGCTCGAAATTTGGGGGCCGGGTCTATTGGAAAAGGAAATTCACGTTCCCCAGTCAATTCATGGTTCAGTATACACCGACGGATGGTAAGAAGAATTGATGATGTAAATTATTATTTTTCCTGCTACAAAATGCGCTTGATAAATTATACCCCTCATGGTGGTTACATTGCCTGCACTTTGTTCTATTCTTCTTCTTTTCTTTTCTTTTTTTTTTGAAATGATTATATTGGCTTTGTTATAGGTTTGAGGGGATTTCATGGAACCATGATGAGTCAATGATCGCCTATGTTGCCGAGGAACCACCTTTAGAAAAACCAATGTTCAATTATTTAGGCTTCAAGAAAGAAGGTTCTTCTGAGAAAGATTTTAATAGCTGGAAAGGGCAAGGGGACTGGGAGGAGGGCTGGGGTGAAACATATTCTAAGAAAAGGAACCCTTCACTCTTCGTTGTCAGCATCAATAGGTCTGACCTAGTCCATTTAATGTTGTAAAAACTGGAAAATTTTACAAATAACGACCTTGTTTTCATGTTTGTGCAGTGGAGAAGTACGGGCTGTTAAAGGCATTCCCAGGAGCTTAAGTGTGGGTCAAGTTGTTTGGACTCCATCAACCTCTAAGGCAAATAATTCATTGGTTTTTGTTGGGTGGTCATCTGAAAATGGACCTCAAAAAACTCCAAGAAAGCTTGGAATCAAGTATTGTTACAATAGACCATGTGCCCTATATGCAATTGGTGATCCTTTTCAAGATCAAAGTTCCAGTGAGTCATCAAATGGGTGAGTCTGCCATCTTTTTCTATTACCTACAGTTATCTTAGTTTGGTGATGTTTGCTGTGGCAATTACCTCATATTGCTGGCCACCATTCATCAGGAATGAAGATGTTGTCAATTCTGCAATCAATTTAACTCAAGACTTAGGTAGTGCATTCTGTCCCCGTTTCAGGTAACATTGGCTCTTTCCTTAATTTATGTTTTTAGGATTTTATTTCTGGTAATAGGTAATGTACATTGAATAAGTTAGATGTTTTGGTATTTTAAATAATGAAGGTAGAAAATATGTATTTTTTTGTTATTGTTACCAGAAATATGCTTGCTTTTTTATGATATAACTTATTGAAAGACACACATTTAAATGTTTCTTGAGGGCACATTAGTTGGTGGTGGGGCCAACAAGATGCAAGCGGAAAGTTGTTTTTATTTTTACCTCTTCTTCCAAGTGATTATACATTAATAAGCTTTATATGTAGCAGGAAGATAGTAATGATATATGAAACTTCTCTTAGCAATTTGTTCAGCATTACTTATTAGGGCTCTGTCTATAATGAACAGGAAGATATTAATGGCTTATCAAACTTCTCTTGGGATTTGTTTAAAAATTATTTATTAGGTCCTAATCTATAATCTGATTTGCTCTTTAATCTGAATGTTTAGGCAAATGACAGATTTCAGTATAATAGTGTCATTAGCAAAAAAAGAGTATTTGTAGAAACAAATGAGGTCATTTCAACTTCTAAAATACTTCATATATCTTTTCCATTGTCTCTAGGCATTTCATAACTGAATGTGAATTGTATTTTTTTTTAACTTTTATCACCAATTACAAAATGCAATGTTTAAGATTTTCTTTTTTACCAATTATTTATTACTTTTGATCAGAAAAAAAAAATATGTAGGAAGATGCTTGCTCAGAGTTGTATTGATTTAGGGAGTGATATCCATCTTTAATGCACTTGAATGAGCACGACACTAATAATTGTTGCACCTCAAGTTGGGTTCTGAGGTTAGACATTTCGAGCTATATGATAATGATACCAAGTTCATTAGAAAGAACTTTCCTTGTATTAGATTGTTATGCAAAAGCCAAAAGCCATCTGGGCATACATGTATCCTTTTTAACACTCTCACATGGCCTATTTACTTATTTTCCTTACAGTACTTTGTTCCGTATCTCAGTCCACATTGTCTTTTTTTTTATTAAATGATATGATGTTGAATTAGTTATCACAATCCGGTGCTGTACTTCATTCAAATCTGACTATATTGTTGCAGTCCAAATGGGAAGTATTTGGTTTTTGTATCCGCAAGGAATGCTGTTGAAAGTGGTGCTCATGTTGCAACAGATTCACTTCACAGAATTGTTTGGCCTTCTGATGGACAACTTCATCATTCCTTGGATATCATTGATGTGGTATGTCTTCATCTCACGGGCACAATTTTGTTAGCCAAGACATATTTCTGCTGTATCAATGCACATGCATGCTATGACCAACATTTTATTCTTAATTGATAGTGACTCGTATGTTACCTATAAAAAAAACAGTCCACCTTGTGCATGTTGATCTCTAGTTTTGGCTGCTAGATAAGGACAGACATTTCAGTTGGATGATCTTTTCTTGAAATCGCTTCCAATCCTTGCGGAGGAGGCTCTAGGATTTTGGGAGTTTGTGATGGTCCTAATAGAAGACTCTAGAAATGGTGATGGTCCTCGTACAAGACATTGGAACTCACTATAGTCCTCATGGAAGATACTAGAGTTCATGATGATCCTTGTAGAAGACATTGGAAATCATGAATCCACATCGTCCGCATGGAAGATTCTAAAAATTGCAAAGCCACTACATGTCCTCATTGCTGGAACCACTTCTGTTGGTTCGGTCAAATATCGAATGTATTAGAGCTTTTCACATACTGATCAACAGACAAAACAAAAAAAAAAAAATCACTTGTATTGACTAGCATTGAATGAAATTTGAAACATTGAGAAAATTACTACCCTAGGTTTTCCTTTATGTCATCTCACCTTTATAGTTCGCCGAGTATCAATATTGGGATCCATTGAGTCCCAATATGTTAGGGCCTCATCAATTTAGCCTAGTGTGATTGGGATTGACCAAGCTTGAGTGATTATCTCTTGATTTTTGTGGGTTGACCAATTTTCACTTATTATCTTTCAGTTTCGGATAGTTTACTTTGTAATTTAATACTAGCTGCTAAATAATTCATGACATTCCTGCTTACATGGATAAAAAACTATGACTTCCTTTTCCTGATTGTAGATACATTTTTATAAAATGTAAAGGTCAAGATTGATGGGTATTAGATGCAATCCTCCTATTACTCGGAATAAGCGGGAAAGGGATCCCCCTTTCTGTTTATTGAACCATGAACTTTTTAGTTCTTGTATGTGTAAACTACAGATATTGGTATGTGGAAACTTAAATCAAAATAGTCATTATGAGGGATTACACACCATTGCCCTATATGTGTATGCTGTATTGAGGTTTAATGAATGGGATAAAATTTTGGAATACAGTTTGAGGTAACGTAGTCAAATGATTTTGTAAGTTGGCCATGGTCATGTACTTTTAGTTCCATATCTATTTTACGCTGATACAGAGTATGATTGCTTCACTTCACTTGCTACCATTCTGATTATAGACCTGTGCCTTTCAGGTCCCTGTTATCATGTGTCCTGAGGATGATTGCTTTCCTGGACTCTATAATTCTGAATTTCTACCTGATCCATGGCTTTCTGATGGCTCTACAATGATTGTTTCATCTGTATGGTGCAGCACCCAAGTAATTCTTTCAGTAAATATTATCAGGTACTTCCTATTGCAGATAAAAACTCTTAAGTCAATACTGCATTATTCTTGTCTGTAATGCACAAAAATAATTTCCACAGTGGCAAAGTTTTACGTATCAGTCCACATGAATCAAATTTCTCATGGGGTGTTCTTGCGCTACATGGAGATGATATTCTTGCTGGTAAGCTTACTTTAGTTTCCAAAATAAAAGGAAATTAATTAAGTCGTCACGTTGCACATGTTTTCCTTGCTTTCCAAGTTTACAGCAGTCCCATTAACCCACCACAAATCCAGTATGGATGCCATACTTCCCAGAAGGACCAATTGAGTACATGGACTTGGTTAGGTGTTTCTACTCCCACTTTAAGATACTCTGACAAGGTAGGTATTCTCAGTTATATTCTTCTCAGTTAAGTATATTTTAGCTGTTTTAACTTAGGTTGTCTTATGATAAAGCATTTTACTTCGTATGTTTCTCAGGTTAGATCTTTGTTGTCATCACTTAAGTTTAGTATATTGAAGATTCCTGTCAGTAATCCTTCTGCAGAACTTTCTAAAGGTAAAAATTCCTCTTTCATGTACAGGCTAGGTCTGTTTTAGTTGAATTACAGAAGCCTCTAGGGGTGTTTATTTGCCTACAAATGGTCTGCAAGCTGCAATTCCATTTCCATTGTCATAGAAGGCATTTTTTACTTGTAGTCTGAAATGATTCGCATTTAACACTATTTTGCATGTAAAATATAACAAATTTCAGCTACCAATATCTAAAATATTATATATATTTAAATATTATAATATATATTATGTGAAGTTTGGTTCTTTGTACTTTGACCATTAGTGACTTACTACAATTAATTTATCATATATTTGATTTTGTGATCTGGTACTTATTAGCTTATCTTATAGAACAATTAGCATCCCTCTCATCTATGTTTGTATCCAATGAATAGTCTTATAGAACAATTTGGTTATTGTCTAAATGCAGGTGCTAAAAAACCATTTGAGGCTATCTTCGTATCTCATCCACCTTCTGCTGCTTCTGACAAATCATGCAAGCAGACTGAAGAGGATGGCTTATGTGCCCCATTAATTCTTGTCCTACATGGTGGACCACACACAGTTTCATTGACAAGCTACTCAAAATCATTGGCATTCCTTTCTTCACTAGGCTATAACTTGCTTGTGGTGAACTACAGGTGACTCTTCCACATTTCATTAGATTGAGTTAGTCAAGTTTCTATTTTATCTATTGGGACCTACGTGTTCATGTATTATTTTACTTTAATGAGAAGATTCTCAGTTCTCGTCTTCTTGTAATGATGCAAGTTTTGTAGCCCCTTTTTTTTTAAATCATATATTGCTATCCTGCAGTTGGTAACTATTAAAAAAAAAAATCTTTTACTGGGTAAAACTTGACTTCCAAGGTTTAATGTGGTGATTTTGCAAATTGGTTTATTAGTTTACATGACATACGGATGCTCTGTAGTTTCTTTGATCCCCTAGTTCAGGTAAAGATCCTTTTCTCTTGGTGGATTACAAGATCTCAGTGGATACTGAGTTTTTGCTCTAGCTACTTGATTCCAGCTTGCTGTAGTTGAACTCTATAAAGTTATATCTCCCTTTGAAATATCTCATGATTTGTAAGAGGATTCCTTTTGTTTTTCAGTGTTTATGGTTTTTCTAGTTTGCACCGTGAGAATTTCCATGAATCATGATATACTGACTATTGGTTTTCCCCATATTTTACTGCACTCTGCAATTTAACCCAACATCAAAAGCAATATAAATATCGATAAATGTCCATTTCTCCTTATCTTCATCAAAACTGATGAACATTTCTATTGATAACTATTTACTTTCTTTAGCTTGGTCTTCTTCCTCATGTTAGAGCTTATATGTTTCCATTATCTTCTTATGATTTTGTTTGGCAACTGTTAACAGGGGTTCACTGGGATTTGGTGAAGAAGCATTGCAGTCTCTCCCAGGAAGAATTGGTTGCCAGGTGCTTGCTTTGCCATGCCTTTGAAACGGTTTCTGATTATGTTCAATAGTCTGTGGTAAGGACTTTTCTGCAGTTTCTGACATGGAACATAACTTTTATTGTGGTCAGGATGTAGGTGACGTACTTGCAGCTTTAGACTATGTCATTCATAAAGGGCTTGCAAGCTCATCTAAGGTAGCTGTTGTTGGAGGCTCACATGGAGGCTTCTTAACTACTCATTTAGTGGGCCAGGTTTGATATCTCTTAAATTTCATGTATGTTTGAGGTTCTTCTGATGTGCTTTCACTATCATTCTTTTAATTTGATACAATGATGCAAGTTGCTCCATAGAGAAACCGATCAAGCAAATTGGGTTGCGTAATGTGTTTTTATCCAAATATTTGATTTTTAGTGCCTTTGGTGGAAACTTTATTTACATATGATGTGTAATATGGATCACTATTATGTCATGACCAAAACATTGTATGTGTTGGAATCATACAAGATTCTGTGATGAGGTAGTTGCTTCATGAACATGGTCATCTTGTTTTCCTCTGCTTGTATTTTTTTCTCATGTTTAGTTAGGTAGCGTTCCTGCTCTGCTCTCATGGATGTTGTCATCTGTTAGAATGTTCTTTTCAGTATCACACAAAAACTATATGCCATTTAGCATACATGGCTCATGAGTACTAAGAATTGTATATGTTGAAATCATACAAGATTATACTACCAGTTTTGTTCTTTCCCTATTTGAATCATGAACAAGAGCATTTTGTTGTTCTTCCATTGTAGCTTGTGCATGGTGAGGAGCTTGTGTGATCTTCATGGTGTCCGTTAGACTTCAAGAAAAAATTTTTAAGACAGCAATATCACTCACCACACTATATGAACCGTTTTGCCAAGGAGACATTAATGTACCTGAGATGAAATGCTAAGGTGGATGCGTGAGATTATTGGAAAAGATAAAAAGAAAACATCACTACTCGTGAGCAATCCTTTTAAGTTCCAATTCCAATAGATAAAATAAACTAAAGTGGGTTTAAATGCTATGCCTACGAGGCTATGAATATGTTCAAAGATTTGTTATCGTATATTCGTATGTACTCATTCCAAATTTTATGGAAACCGGAACCGGACCAGTACTTCAAAGTTCAAATCTGTTGTTTAAGCATCATGCTCAGATTTGTTATCTATGGACTAGTCAGGTTTGAAATATATTTCTTTGCTACAATGTGCTTAGAAGACAAGACAATATACTATTATCATGACCGGCAAAGAAAGCTAATAAACCATTCATACAGTTTGCTATTGTCTTTTTTCATCGATATTAAGCATAGATACAACTAGCTTATTGGTGAAGAAAGCAAGCCATGTTTCTTCTCTCTCCGACTTCTTTGCTGCATTAAGTGTATTCGACTAGCTTGTTGGTGAAGAAAGTATGCCATGTTTCTTCTCTCTCCAACTTCTTTGCTGGATATCATGTGCATTAATAAGTGGTTTCTGTTTATTATTTAGTTTTTTGAAAACATCCAACATGTATTGATTTCTGTTTATTCAGGAAACATTTTTTGTTCAAAGAACTATGAACAGCTCTGTAACCAAATATGAGCCAGTCCAATCAACAGAGAATGTAAAAAAATGTTTGTGTCTTTGTACCAGGCTCCAGACAGATTTGTTGCAGCAGTTGCTCGCAACCCTGTCTGTAACTTGTCAATAATGGTGGGCACCACTGATATACCTGATTGGTGCTATACAGAGGTCTTCGGAAAGGAAGGGAAGTCTTTTTTCTCAGAAGCTCCTACGGTTGAAAATCTTCAGATTTTTTATGAGAAATCTCCTATCTCACATCTTCCAAAGGTATGAATAGTGAATATTTTTCTTCCGAGTAATTTTACCTATGCTTGTACTGTTGTACCAAGCCCTGAGCTATGATTGTTACCCTGCTCATGAAGTTGGTCAGAGGTACCGTCTGTTTGATAATGCACTGTGTTTTTGCAATATTATTATTTTTCATCATGCTCTAGTAATTATGTCGGTTTACCTGCCTAACAGCCACTGATCAAATCCCAGAGATGCTTCACGGGTCCATTTAATATGCCTAAAATGTTGTTCATAGAATTTGCTTCAATTCAGAATATGTTCAGTAAGAGTAGAATTATTCCTAGCATAAATGGGGGGTAATCTAGACAAGATTTGTTTCTATTCCCTAGCATGAACAAGCACGATCTCAGAAAAACATTGCCAATCTGGTAATTTCAGGTCAAAACGCCAATGCTTTTCCTCTTTGGAGCACAAGATCTTCGTGTTCCTATATCAAATGGACTTCAGGTAAGCTAAGAGTTTTCTGGTTAGTTTGACATCTATTGCAGTTCATTCTGATTTTTTTGTTTGTTTTATAAATATTGCATCTATGCTTATGAAGTGAAAACAAAAATCATTTATATGCTGCATATTATTTGTATCTAGGTTTGAGTTCTTGTCCAAGAGAAAAGCAATTATTATTTACTACTAGGCTTGGTTTCACAGAAACTACACCTTTTCTCTCTCTTTTTTTTTTATGTTGAAAAAACTTAAACTGGGGGAGTATGATTCCCAAGTTACATGCTTGCTTCAATGCATGTTTTATATCCAGGTTTTGGTTTTTATCCGGTTGAACAAACTCTACTAGTAGGGTTCATCTTGGTGTTTCTTAGCACTGAAAAACTTAAACTAGCAGAATATGATTTCTCCTTTTAAAGATGAAATCATTTTCCTAAACAAGAGTCATCATTCTTGGATTATCCTACATCATCTGCCATTCCACCAATTGGGTGTGTAGTTGAGATGGTTTCAAACTCGCAAAGATGCTTCTGGGTCACATATGAGCAACACACCATGAGAAATTTTTCATAATATCATTAGACAGTGCTGATGCCACCGCCTCTGACTTCATTATTAACCGACTATTTTCGCTTGTCCACTGCTAATCTTTTCTTCTGCTTTCCTTAATTTTCCCCCCTTCTTATCCTTTTCCATTTCATACCTACATTGCTTTAATTTGCAGTATGCCCGTGCTCTGAGAGAGAAAGGAGTTGAAGTCAAAATCATTGTATTTCCAGAGGATGTACATGCAATTGACAGGTATTTCCAAATTAGTCATGAAGGTTTCCTTCCGAATAAATACAAGACTTGTTTTCTCCTCGACGCTAAGTTTATCTATTGATTGTAGGCCGCAATCTGATTTCGAAAGCTTCCTCAACATTGGCGTATGGTTTAAGAAGCATTTAGGTTGAATTGCTGAAATGGGAATCAAAAATATGAGAAAAGGGAAAATAATTTATGATTAGCAATCATCTGGACTTTCACATCCTAAAATGTGGATGCAATTCTGAAGGAAAGGAAAAAAAAATTGATCAGGACAACCATTTGTAATGGCTTTTGAATTGTAGATTATTATTCACTAAAATTAAATTAAGTGTGCAACTGTGTGTAGTTCTCAGGAAATTATCTGTCTTGTTTTAGAGAAAATGGGAAAAATCAGAGGAAGCTTTACAAGCCTTTTGGGCATGAAGTTGGATCCTCTTGTCCATATTTTGTGGACCATTCCTGTCCCTTATGATCTCCAACGTTATATCAGATAGGGGCGATCCAACAATGGAAATCAGGGATCCAGAATGATTTATAAAATATGGACTAGAGGTCCTGTACCACTAGCAACAGCAACACATGAAGAACAAGACATGTTTTAAAACGAAACATGTGATGTACAGGTGATAAGAATTATACTTTATGATATATATATTCAACGCTAAATGCATTACTTCTCTGAGTTTAGATGATGCGGTGTAGTTGGGGGTGTAAATGAATTGAGTCGTTTGTGAGTTTTTTTATCCGGTTCGTAAAATATTCAATTGTATTCAAAATTATAGAAATTGAGCCGAACTTGAATATATTCAAATATATTTTTAAGTCGAATTTGAACGTATACTATTTTATTCAATTGTTTACAAGTCGAACTCGAATTGACTTTTAATTATTTTTACACAAATTTAACTTAAATATATTCAAATTAAAGTTAGAATAATTTAAATTTATATCATTTTAAATTATAATTCAAATATGTTCGAAATAAAGTTCGAACAATTCGAATTGAACTCGAGTTTAAATTTTATTTCCAATCGAGTTCCATCTAAAATTATTTATACTTTTAAGTTTCGAATATATATATAAAAATTCAAACTCAAATATTAATATTTTTATATTATGTGATTCGATTAGCTTACCTCCCTAATTGTAGTAATAGTTTTCAGATGCATTTGTTTGTTAATATTAGAGGCAACGACAGAGATGGAATACTGGAACAAAAGGAACAGATCGAAAAGGATGTGAGAGACCATCACCCACATGAAGAACAAGAAGGTGAAGGGAAAAGAAAAAAAAACACTGTAAAAGACACTCGAGAAGATGGAATAGTAACAGTGCTCGGTAATCGCGCTGCCAATCTCTCCACTTTACTACCCTGATGTGTTACTGAACTGAACAGCAATCATGTTCATGAATGAATGAATGTATGCATGCATGCATGTATACTGATGATCCATACAATCCATGCATGGTGGTCCCACGCCTAGCTATCCCTATCTAGCCAATCTAAAACACATGCTGGTCCCACCCATGCCATGCCATGTCATGCATGCATCACTCTCCCTCTCCCTCTCACGTCTTGGATGCCTCATCCTTACCTTTGCCGGTGCCTTGTCCCCCTTACGACCTAAACCAGCCAAAACAACCTCAGGCCTCCACTCTCATCATCCACTTGAGCCTTCTCTATCAGTCAATC
>JBAMIB010000104.1:5490804-5503974 GCA_037177415.1 Kaempferia rotunda | reverse complement strand
GAGAGAGAGAGAGAGAGAGAGAAAGGGGGGGAGCGGACGACGATAGTGATGGTCGTCGCATACCAGAGTGTTTTTTAAGTTCCGCAAGATATCATAATTATATATCCACACACCCTGCACACCTAAGGTGAGCGACCACCGTGGGCGAGTGTCTGCATGGGAGGCGCCTCCCATGCTATGTCACCCATGGTGATCGGGTGTGTAGGGTATATATATATATATATGAGGGACCAGCGTGGGCGCCTTTCACTGCGTGGGAGGCACCTCCCATGCGATAAGGTGTGCAGGATATCATAACTCTATATATCCTGTGATCGAAGTCATAACATGTGGCAAAAAATGATTTACTCACCCAAACGTCCCTTACCACGGGCCCAAGTGAGATGAAGGGAGTAAATCACGGCGATCGAACAACCTCTTTAGATGGGAGGGATTTTTATTCCCCAAGAGATTGTTCCCCTGGGGATTTGATCCTTGCTCTTATGTAGCAATGTACCACTCAAGTATCAGCTCAGCTTATCCATGGGGGTAGTTGAAGTGATAACATGGTCAGACTTTAGGGTCAAGTAGAAAATTTATTTGAAGAAATAACTCTTTTCTGAGTCTGATTATCTATTCAACCAAATTTGTGCGATCCATCCTGAATAAGTTAGATACCCCCTCCCCTGTCAAACTGTCACCCTGTGAATCATAATAGGTGCTATTTTAAGCGTCTTTGCAATGGGTTTGTCTTGTCCAATACAATTGAATTAATGAGTTAATTTGATATTCATCCAATGAGATCTGTTCAACCTCTGGCCAAAAATATCGTTAGTAACCATGCAGATGGATCTATCACTTTTAGTAGTCATGGAATTTTGTGACAACCATGGAGATATACTCGTTTTTGGTAGAATTAGCATGCCTACTTCATAATTTAGTTAATTCCCTTTTGCTAATAAAATGCTTCTTCGTGCCGATAAGCTCATTATATTCCAATTAAAATCGCGGCCTTAGGAGAAATTAATGCATGAAGCTAGCTCATCTCTTGAAAAAACTCACACTGCTTTTATAAAAAGCAATGCGTATGTAGTATCCATTTGGATGCCACAGTGATTATGCACTATGCTAGCACATGTGCAGATCCATATATGATTATTATTAAAAATAACTAACAATTATAATATTTAAATAATTGTAAAAGCTTTATCAAAATAAAAACTAAATAACATATTTAAAACATATTGATCAGTGAAATTACCAAATATTGTTTAACAATCACTAATATGCAAAACCTTATACGATTTTGTGCTGTCATCTTCCATTGTCATGTCTTTAGTCATCTATTCTCATTTTGTTGTTCTTTATGTCTGGATTTAATTAATGAAAAACCAGCCAATCATCTTTTTCACTAGTCTATTACTGTGGTATCAAGTTGGACTGAACTAATAAATTAGCCTTGGTTTAAGTCAATTAAAAATTATAAGTCAAGTACAGTTGCACATACTTAAGTGGACATACGAAACGTAGAGGGGTAGTTTCTCCACATTCAGATGTCATATGAAATTCCTTTTTAAATATTCATAAATTCTACACAGGCATAACTGCTGCATTAAGAATCAACTTTTTATGCAATTCAAGTATAAAACAGGAGTACAAGCATATCTTGGGTGTAAATAGCTATTTTCAATCTGATATGATGTGTGAATGCAATTGTTATTTGCTAATCTGCTGTGCCCTGTATAACTAGATTGACTCTAAATCTATGGTTCTTTAGCTGAATATTGTCTACAATCAGATTGGCACAGGTCAATAAACAGAGGTTGCTATCATATTTATGAGAACTGATTCCTCATTCTACTAGTGGTTACAAATTCAATGAATTATTCCATTCTATGTTAAGTTGTAAATAGATGAAGTTGTCTTGAAAGATGCATGGGTTTGTGAAAACTTTGAATTGTATTTCCTTGCATTAATCTCAATAGATACAAGACTGCCTTGGGAAATAAAGTTAGTCAAATATTTTTTGTTCACTGCAAATTACAAGGAGCTATGTCATAACCAAGTACACTTTTTTATACGTTTCTTAATGTAGGTGAACTGTGAAGATGACACAAGAATCAATTTAAGCTTCAAAAGTCATTACTTCCATTTGATATTGATGATTGGACTTTTATTCTGCGGCCGCATTACTTCTTTTAATTTTTCTATATCATTTTGGTGAGTTTATCTTTGTATCTTTTGCTTCAATTGTGCCTTTTTCTTTTCAGTCAGCAAAGGGTGTTTGGAATACAAGTTTCTGAGCTTCACAGATTAATAAAGGTCAGCTTTAGCTGCCTGTGCTGTTTGTTGATCATCTTTTCTGCTTAGTTTATAAACGGACCATCCATAATATTCCACCTGAAACAGGTTCAGAAGTTGATAGCTGCATCTCCGCATTTACTTCTTGAAGCCAATTCTTATTCGAGCAAACCTTCAGCAAAAACTCCGCATGATACTAAATCACTTCAATACAACAGAAATTCACAGTCAGTGGAGTTTAAGAGACTTGATGAACTTTGTAAAACAAACCATAATGTGGAGCAGGCAATGGAGGATGGAATATCTGGAGTCCCACTTCTTCCTGCATGTGTGAATGGATCCGAAAGGGGTGGTCCTCAAGATCAAGTCCCAAATATCAGAGCACACTTTGTCATTCCTTCAGCTGTGCAAATTTCTTCTAATCAGATGACAAATTCCTGGTGTTTTCCTCCCTTGGCAAACCAATGGTTAGTTCCAGTTATGTCACAATCAGATGGGCTCGTTTACAAACCCTATCCTGGACATTGTCCACCTCCTGGTGGATTCATGCCTTCTCTTTATGGAGGCTGCAATCCTCTTGGAGTCTCTCAGGGAGGAGACTTTATAAACGCTGCTTATGGTGTTCCAGTATCTCATCAACCGCCAAACATGGTTCTGCCTGGACAGCCCACAATGCTATCTCCATATTTTCCCATCCCTTACAGCCTCCCACCTTCCAAACCAATCAGCACAAGTTCTGCAGTTGAGCAGGCTAGTAATCTGTCTAGTTCCCAAGTAAATGGGAAGACCGGTCAGCTCTCTAGAGGCTCACATAATATGCTCCATCATCCGAGGAAGGATGCACTTGTTGGCAATCTCAGAAAGTTTCAGCTATCTAAGAACAGTGAGTTGCAAGGAAGTACAGCAAGCAGTCCCTCTGAGAAGGCAAATCCAGAAAATAGATGCCAAGCCCCTCCCTTGTCTGCTGCTCCGGCAGCTAGCGGTAATAGCCAAACACGCATTATTAAGGTCGTGCCTCACAATGCTAGGTCTGCCACCGAGTCAGTAGCGAGGATTTTCCGATCAATTCAGGAAGAGAGGCAGCAGCATGACCCATGATCAATACAGCAATCGAGTACAATTTGCTTGTCCATGTCCGTGGTTCGTGAAAGTATATATGCATTATCTTATAGGTACCGTAATAGTATAATTTTATGTGCATGTACGAGAGTTTCAATATTGACCCTGTTTCAATTTAAACTTGGCCCTAAATGTTCTTCCAGCAGAGGTGAAAGTTTCTCGGTCTTGCTTACAGTCTGTGGTCTGTCACCCTCGTAGTCATGGAAAGTGTTTGAAGGTTCACAGATTTCAAGGTACAATTTCCCCGCATAAACATTAGAATCAGAAATAACCAAGGATATGATAAATTCCATACATGTGTGTAAAAATGAAAATTCAAGTCCTACAAATACATATCTATATATGCAAAGGTTCTTAAATTTTCACGAATGCTAGAAATTTGAAAGAAATTTAACGCAACAAAAATAAAAAAGCAACAACTAATAACATTCCGGTTTCAAGAGTCACCGGAAATCATTGCTCATAACTTTCCGGTTGCAATAGTATTTGAGAGAACCGTGAGCGTATCAACAAAGGTTGTAAGGATCTATATAGAGAGGAAAAAAAGGTTGTCGTAGTCTGAGATCGATGCGGTAGACGTTACTCGTGATGGGTGTAGTGGACCTGATAAGAGGGTGGACCTCAGATGTCTCTCCGGTCTACCCCAAAATTTCAGAATGGAGGTAAATTACAGTGACCAAATGACATTTCTTTAGGTGGAAGAAATTTTATTGTCCAAGGAATTGTTCCCCCAAGATTCGATCCCTATTCTCTTATGGCAATCTACCACCCAAATATCAACTCTACTATACCCGTGGGAGGCGATACCGACAATCATGAGCTAATAGAATGAAGGTATCAGAGGTATTGATTGGTGGTATAAATCTTCCGTCAGTGATATGTCTTAGAAGGCACAACCTTTAAAAGAGGGCTCTGAAGGCACGCGTAATAAGAGTACTTCATTTAAGAACCAATTAGATGAAAGATTCTTCTAGCATGTCACAGAGATTGACATAGTTATATCATTCCAATAGCCTTAAATACTGAAACGCAGTTAAACCAAAGGGAAAACACTAGGAACTCAAACTCATTGGAAGAGACAGCACATGATAGAAGAATAATCACAAGAAAATGGAAAGAAAATCAGAAGAATTGCAAAATAACTGAGCAATCTATTGAAGTATTGATCATTTGGTCTGTGAAAAAAGAAAAAAAAAATCAATCAAACAGACCAGCGGATATCATCAGACAATAGGCTTAAAACACGAGAGAAAATAGACTAACATACTAGCTTTTATGGATATCGTAGGCTTCAAAAGTCTCAATGCACCACAAGTATCAAATATTTATTTATATTACCAACTAAATTGCAATTTTAGATTTTTTTTTCTTCAAGACAAAATTATTTTGCAGTTCGCACAAAATTGTAAAATCATAATGTCTACAACAGTGGGTTCCAAACAATTTTGGATATCGAAGCTTGGTCCAAAACAACTCTTTATTTATTCACAAGAGTTGCTAGTGGAAGCTAGAGGGCATATTCCGCTTCTACATCTTAGTTGTGTGAAACACTGCAAGATCCTGGTCTCGTAGTGGAAACTAGGCATCTTGTTTCCCGATCCTGATATTTACCCAGTTTAATATTAGTTAAATTCAGATAAAGGGCGGAAAGTAACAAAATGCAGTAAAGTGGGAAGAAAGGTCAATTAATTTACCGGGATACCTGTCAGAAAACACATTCCAGAGGTTGTTGGGCTCCTTGCTGAACTGCACCTTGGAAGTGCCCTTACCAAATTGCTTCACAGAGCATTGTTCTTCACAAGCTCCCAAATGAGCAGCAGGTCAGGAATAGAAGCTATCCTACTGCAAACAAAATTTTATCCAACCCTTGATGTTTACTTGGTTATGGCTAAATTCACATCATGCTGGGAGACAATGGATTATAAATGAACTGGTATTCATAAAAATTAGTCGGATGCTTTACATCTCATTCTAAATCAATACAATTCTGTTATACGGTGTTATTGGTTCACCTGAAAATCAGTTGAAACGTACTATCTAGGCGTTAAATATATTAGATACCTCCACTGTTCTTGGGAAGACAACCAGCATGATAAACAGTACACAATCATAGGCTGTAGTTGTAATATATCGTAATTTAAAAAGATGTTCATTGAAGAAGATCATCATCTTCACCTCTTAGATTTGCTTTGCAACTTTATAAGGTGTGATTTTACATACGAAAAAAATAAAAAAAAAAACAAAATTTCAGTTTTCATCATTTCAGTTACTAATACCGCCTTGAAAATAGCAGAAAATGGAGATTGTGTCTATTAGCAGCAGTGCATTCCTAACATCAATCCATATCCATTACCGCGATTCATTCCCAAATTTTTGATGTGGAAAAGCACAAAAAACTTGGAAGTAAAAATTTAGGCTGTACATGATTTTAAGATATCCTCATAGAAGATAGATAAAGAATTTGCAAACACTCAAAAACCCACTTTTGTAGCCTCCACATGCATGTAACAACAAGCGCATAGACAAAACGGGTCCACTGTTGCAAAGGTTGGGAAACCAGTAGAATTGCACGCAATAAGAACGTTTGACAAACAATCTCCAACTTCAGAAGTCAACAAAAAGGAGTTACAGCTGCTACGATTACAAGTGATAAGAACATTTTTACAAACCAACTCAAAATCCAAGCAAAAGAATTACTAAACTTCTACTCGTATGGATTACAATTAAAAGTGATAAGATCTCAAGTGAACCTAGTGCATTGGCTATCTAAAACACAGACAACAAAAAGTAGAGAATAATAGCAGAACTTCCAAGGCACAAAACTAATGAAAGGAGCAGGCAGTGAAGCAAGAAATAATTGTACTCACCTAATATAACATTCTTGAGGTTCATTAATATTTCATAACAGCATATTTAATGTTAAACAAATCCAAAGAAGATGAACAACATCATGTCTCAATACAATGAGCACGAAAGCAAAGTGTTAATAATTAAAAAAATCTAAAACGTCATGAATGTCACCATATATAGAATAAATGACATCCAAACCAAAATAACTACAAAGCCTAAAACATCTTGAATTTCACCATATATAGAATAAATGACAATTCAAACAAAAAATGAAAGTGCAAGTACAATCATGGGTGTAGCATCTGTAAACTAAAAATTTATGTGTATAAATAAATAAAAAAAATGAGTGGATAAAAGGGGGAAATATTTCCAGTTTGACACAGGTGCAGCTTATGATACTGCCCACTGAGCAACATGTAGAACAAGGTCAAGATTAGAAACATTAGGAGGCCAGGAGGTGAGGGGAGAAGGGAGAGTAGAATAGCATGCAACTCGAGGATTCTTGCAAAATAATGATAAAGATTGAGTAAGGCCACGGGGCTTCAGCGAGTTTAGCAGAGAGCAAAAGAAGAGGCCAAAATCGTCTGCCACATTAGTATTGTCTATGGATTTAAAAAGGTAAGCCAATTCTTCTCAGCTCTGTCCTCCTAGCCAATGCCAGTGGCATGTCTTGTCTATGGATTTGAAAAGGTAGGCTAATTCTTCTAAGCTCCATCCTAGCCAATGCCAGTGGCAAGTGTCCATGTGCTGGCACATTGGCGCAATTTCATTAGGGCCAAGGATTGAGTTGCCATGGTTCGGAAATATATTTTGAACAACAGTGCAGCATACAAACATCATAACTCACTTTGTAAACATTTCAAACCAGCGTCTTGCAACTAATTTTCACAAAACCAGCTATTTTCAGTACTCAGGAAGGAAATTAGGAAGTAGCCAAAGAAACTGGAAAAACTAAACAAAAACAGAATCTAATCATGGACATACAGCAAGAAGAAAGAGTATGATAAAGAAGCATTTCTAGAAGATGAGCCAAGGAAATGGTTCCAATATTATATATATAAAGCAAGCACCAAAGATTAAAATTCAAGACAAGCATCAAGTTCCATTCTAAGTAAACATAGTCGGAATACAGAGATAATTATAGAACTTCAACATTCATAGAGTTTCAAAGTATTATATCCTTAGCTAGATCTATTATATCTCAATAGCTAACATTCTGAAAAGAAAGAACATTCCAGAGCAGAGGAGCAGAGAAGCCACAAAACTTTCAAACCAAGCATCAAAGCAGACAACAAATCTGAATTCGGCACAACCATTCAAATCAATGCTCCAAGTTGCCATACACCTGATGACACATCCATCAAAAAACATATTCATCAAACAGCAGCAATATCAGAAGAAGCTATGTTTCACGAACAATATTTGGCAACACAACAAGCAAATATTCAAACCACTGGTTTCTCAGCACTAGAATTCATACAGAACATAAAGTTCATTCCATGTTTATGAACAGATATGTATGTGAGCAACCAAAAACCAAAGAACATCCAGAATCACATGCGAAAAATGAACAGATGTTTATGAACCTCGCTGACATGATATTAAAATATCAAAGACCATATTGAACCAAATTCAATGAACATAACTTTAGATAAAAGTGATGCATCGACAAAGAATCAGATGTTCAACAACCCAAAGAGTCAAAGACATACAAACAAATGTAGTAATAATTCCAAATAAAACCACCAGAACACAAGGAAAACTCAGAAGTAAAACAACTAAAACGCCAAAGAAATTCTTCCAGAATCACGTGCAAAAAATGAAGAAATATCTTTATGAACCTTTTTAGTTAACATGATATTCAAATACCATTAAACCACCCAAAAAGCTGTGTATAGACAATTTAAATGTACAAAATAAATAAATAAATTCCATTGTAAAATTCAGATACTATACATATTAAGAAGTTGGGGAGGATTCCACCGTATGGATTAAAACATAAAAGGATTAAAAAAAATTTGCGCTAACATGGGCGTGCTATGAGGTCCCAGAATCTTATATAAATAGGGAACAAAGGAACTAAAAGATCAGAAAATTATTCCAAAAATCAATTCAAGAATGCAGAAGAAAAATACAAATGCTGAAAGTAAACAAATTAGTTTGAAGCAAAAACCGAAAAGTCGAGCAAATAGATTTCATAATACATTGAACTCTAAATGTAAAACAAACAAAACAAATAGTTATTAGGATATGTTGACAGCTAAAATAAAACTAGTCAAGCAAGCAGATCAGAAGTAGTTAGATGAAATTTTAAAAAGAAAGATAAAGAAGTCTTGATTGAAGATGATATGAAAAAAATGGTTGATGGAACTGTTATAGACATTTTAATGTTGTTTATCAATGCTATATGTGTCACCCAAGCCTCCATAACATGTGACCAGAGCAAGCCAAGGTCCATACATCTCAGTGCCTGACCAGTGCTTAGATTCATGCCAAGTGACTTTTTATATATTTTTATGGTATTTACATATTTTGTATATTAAGACTAACCAAAGAAGGCAATGTCCTGCCACAGGCAATATGACAGATACCAACAAAATGTAAAAAGAATAAATATGAGAAAGCAAACAGCAGAATTTAGAGAAAACAATAAACCAACCAAACTGTGCACTAAACCAATATTAACTGAAATTTTTTATTTAAGAGCATATCAGTTTGGTCATTGTCTGGATACTATGTAAATTTATGGGATTCATTTTGGTTTCAAATTGAACTTGTACCAACACTTAAACATGTAACAAGTTGTTAAGATTTTTATAACGTTATATATGTATGTATAGACAAACCAGTGTGGTCGGTGTGGTAATTCCTATGGCTTTCTTATCTTAATCTACTTTTTTATGTTCCATGATCAACATTAACCTTAAATTACAATAACTTTTATCATGAAACACAATAAGATTGTTATTTGGATACTAGTTTCTAATTGGTTTTTTATTAATCTATATTTATTTATTTAAGTAATGGTTTCCAACCAAACTCAAAATTAATTCAGATAAGTTTCAGTTTGGATTTTTGAAATTGAAATATTTTGATTTGCTTTTGGTTTTCATCATTACATTGAAAAACTAAACAAACCCCACACCTAGCAGAAGAGCTAAGAACTTTTGTGGTTTGGCTAGGATTACTTTTACAATCATATATACAATAGGCATCCTATATGATCGCCACTCACACCATCATATCTTTTTCTACTAATCAAACATTCTGCACTGACCAGCTTAGCAAATCCAACACCACAATAAGAACAAATGGGATAGATCTTATTCTTTAACTCATGAAGAAATCTATCTATATATAGAATCAGTGACAACGACAAGACAAACAAAACTGACCATCAACAGAGACAACCTAATCAAGATGGAAGTAGACATGCCTACTTTTTTAACCAAGCATACAGAGACAAAATCTCACTTAAACTAAACTACAAAAACAAAGGAAATTAACATAATCATGCAACCATATAAACACTGTGGTTAGAATTAAATAAGAATCTAGAAGGAAAAGAGCCATTTTAGTGCAATTCATGAAAAAGTCAACCAAGTCAATAACTCAACTAACATTCCCATCAACGAAAAACAATGATCAACTTTTATAAAAAGGACTACAGCATCCATGATGCATGCTATTCATATAGTATGTTGCAAACTATAAAATTTCAACATTAGGAAAACAAAGAAACATGTGACCTAGTATATAATCTCATTGAAATATGAATTAAGGACAGAACCAATGACTTAACTAGGTGGTCAACAATATCTTAGATACAAAATTAAAATACAACTTGGAAAAATAAAAACCCATTTTCAACTCTAATTGAATCTCAAATCCAATAGTAGCAACCAAACCATCATAAGAATAATTGTTAAAAAAAAATCACTCCACAACATGATCTAGACGAGCGAACAAACATGCAAGATAAAATGTGTATGCCTTAAGCTTTATCCAGACAGAAAGACACGGAGAGTAAAGAAATGTAATTGCTTTCATTTGTTTGAGATGCCTGTAACATAAAAGTAATGATATAATGGAATTTTAATTCCATTTCTTTTTCCACACTATAATCCATTCTTCTCCTTCTATGACCATTATTTATAATTTAACAAATAAGCCATTGAATCAACATAAATTTTATTTGCTCATCAAAATCCTAAATGCATGATTATGCGATTTAGTTAATTAGATGCATTCAATGTATGGTTTTTGAAACAAGCACTCTCAATCTCTTAACTTCTGTCATGTGGGTCTTTAGCAAATTAGGCTTACTTAGCAACTTTAAGGGATAAATTGTATAAATATAGTGCGAGTGGTACTAAAATCAAGACCATGATAATAGGGTTAGCAAAACCAGGAATGATAGCAAAAGACAAAGCCTGTGAATAATAAAAATAGCAAACAAAAGGATGAAATCAAAGTAAATTAATTGTGACAATAAACTAAAGGTGGTATTAGAGGCAATATATTACCTTAATAGTAACGTGGGGCATTTGGATAAACCCCTCCACCAAGATGTCTCTGCCCAGGAGATGAACTTGTTGGCTGCTGATTCTGGCTCTGGTATGCTGATGATGATAGGTTATAGAGCCCACCATCAGGATAACCACCTGAAGGTGTTCCACCAGAGTTTGGAGGCGCACGATAAGAACCTATACCATAAACTCCATAACCACCAGAGCCAGGAGCACCATACTGAGAAGATGACCCAAGAGGACCACCCAAACCTCCACCATAACCTCCACCTCCATGAGAGGAAGGCATCTGATTTCCAACTGACAGCCCTGGAGCGACTGCACTGATTGATGTTGGCAAAGATGAGTTCAAATTATGAGGGAGACTCAGTCCAGCAACAACAGGCACCGCACTACCAGAGTACCCAGTATATGAACCATAACGGCCACCAGTGCCAGCATATTGACTTGTGAGCGAACTTTGCACACCCGCTCCAAGCCCATCCGGACCCACATCAGCACCAGTACCCAAAGGCTGGCCTGGCATCCCACCAACAGCTGCAACACCTGGGGCTGAGCCACCTGGTTTCCCTTTCTTCCCCTCAATAGCAAGCTTGCAGACCAAGTTATGCCCGTCGACGTTTTTGTTAGGCTCCAAAAGAGAACTCCTTGCTCCTTCTGCCGTCTTGTAAACAAAAAGAGCAAAGCCCTTGAATTTCCCAGTCAGCTTGTCAAGCCCTAATGGCCCCTCCTCGATCTCTCCATATTGGGAAAAATGAGCGAGCAAGCGATCCGATGGCATTTCAACAGGAACGTTCGCCACGTAGATCTTGCGAAGAGAGACGTCAAGAGAAGGAGCGGCACCGGATCCCGTGTTCCCAGCAGAAGCGAGCTGGGTGACGGTCATTCGGCCATCAATTTTTTTTGAAGGCTCCTTGAGGGCGAGAAGAGCACCGTCGACGTGACGGAAGGTGATGAATCCATAGCCCCTGCTCTTCCCACTGACTCTATCGACTATTACAGCGGCCTCCTCGATCTCGCCGTAGGCGGAAAAGAGGGAGCGGACAACGTCAGTGGTAGTATCCAGGCCGAGGCCGCGGGTGAAGAGTTTGCGCTGGCTTTGGTCGCGGTCGGCGATTGCGCGCACATCGGCAAGGACCCTGGGTTCGCCACGGCACACAGCGGCGGCGACGATGTCGCGGAGCTGTTCCAGGGAGAAGGTATCGATGAGCTTACGGCCGTCTTCGTGAGAGAGCTCCGACAGAGGGATCGCGGTAGCGAGGTTGCCGTTCTCGTCTGCCTTCCGCTTCTTGGAGGAAGGATCCATGGATCAATCGCCTCGCGTGCGGCGCAAAACCCTAACTCCAGAGGAGAACAAGTGGGCTTATAATGGAAAGAGGCGTTAAAAATACCTTGCGTTACATGCTGAGGATTGAAGCCTTTTTATTTTGCAACGCAGATGGATCCACTAAAATATCAAGGTTCTCGTTTATTATAATTATTATTATTATTATTATTATTATGCAGATTTTTCAAAAAAAAAAATTTAAACTTCTTAACAACAACTGTATTTACTTTCGCCAACTATCAGAAAATATAAAAATCTTTTAATAAATTAAATAAACATATTTTATAGATCAAAAATTATTTTTATGAAATTGAATACACAACTCCAGAAATTAGATATTATTATATAAACTCAATAAAATTTATAATTTTTAAACATTTTATAAATTAGATTTAAATTAATTCTGTTCCATATTTTTAAAAATATATACTTTTAAATCCATCCGTATCTTGATTCATTTTTATTATATTTTTAATATACATATAAATGTTATTGTAATTGTATTAATTTCAAGATCGCACTAGCTTAAATTTAGTTATAAAACCAACACAATATCGGCAAATTATCTTTAAATATCTATTCAAGGGCTAAACTTTAACATGTAATTCCTAATTTCAAAATCTTTCTTTTAACTTCCTAATTTAACACACTACAAAAGTTATATATATATATTTTTTATGCATATGACAAAATATATTTTTTAAAAAGTACAAAAGGGTGGTTTTAGATTTAAGGTATAAGGTATAGGATTTAGAATTTAGGGTTAGATTTTAGGACTTAAGTATATAATGTATTATATTAGGTATAAAATATTAAAAATCAAGTATATATATATATGTGTGATTTGATTGGATATAGGAGAGAGCGAAAATAAATTTTTTATCATCTGAAGAGGGTGGAAATAATGTTTAATTTGCGTACAAGAATTTTAAAACAATTTATCCACACAATATACAAAACTTGTTTTTACCAATTAACATATTAATCTATTAATATTTCTCTCATTTAATTTTAGTATTACATAATATATTAAACTAATAAGATGTTAACTCTGTTATAAAATAG